>JABXWE010015815.1:0-48844 GCA_014611495.1 Limonius californicus
AATTACAAATCAGTTGCAACTAAATACTTGTTCATTTTCACATTTTGTTGGGCCAAAATTTTTAACTACCTGAACTGTCATACAGTTTGACATACAGGTAAATGTCATTCAAAGCTCATTACAGCTGACTGCAGACGGAATAGCTTTTTTCCTAGGCTTGCTGCAATTGACTTTTTAAAAAATCACTTTGTGTGTGCTTTATAATATTTGTATATCTGTGGTCTATTCTGCAGTTACTAAGCGCGTTTAGAACTGCCCTCTATTAATTTTCTTGTGACTTGTAGGTGGTCAAGTGTACTGTGTCCTTCGTGAAATTCCGCTTGTTCTCTGGTTTGGTATCTATCTAGTTTGTCTGTTATTCTTTCTATGATGATGTTTGTGAAGGTTTTATGAACTGCTGACATGAGACTAATTGGTTTATAATTTCCCAATTTTTCCTGGTCTCCTTTCTTGAATAATAGAACCATCAACGGGTCGTTCCATTCCTCCGGTATTTTTTGTTCAGTAATACATTTGTCGTATAGCTGTTGTAGTATATATAATACACGTGTTCCGCCATATTTCAGCATTTCGATTATTACTTCATTTTCTCCGGAGGCGCGTCCATTTGCCATTTTCTTAAGAATATGTTCTATTTCTTCTATTGCAATATTTGGTATTTCCTCTGACCCCACATTTAGAACTTGAATTCTATGTTCTTGTTTTTTCTCTAATGGCGGCTCTGACTTAGTATCATATAGGTCTTTATGTTCGACTCAATCATAATAAGTCGATCTATGACACTGTTGAGAATCCATAATCTGTCACTTTATTGGACTAGTCCATAATGATAAAGTAATTTGGACTCCTGTCAGTGTCAAATTATTTGAAAATTAAACTTCAAAATAACGATTTATTTTAAACAAGAAATACACAAAACGTAATTTTTTCATTTTCTTGACTTTATGCCCTTCTCCTTTTCTCTTGAGATACGGAATGAGGCTCGGAAATTTGCTAATATCTATTCCCTCATTGATATTTATCGTTGAACGTAACATAGAGTACTTACTCCATAAAGAAGAACTTTTATAAGAAACCAACTCACTATTGAAATAAGCCAATATACTATCCTCTGTGGTAGAATTAATTTTTTTCCGCAAGCACCACAGTCGGTAATCCTTGTAAGCGCTTTCGTATAGAGTTTTGGATTTGCTGGGTAAAAGCATTTCTCTCGCACTCGATGCTATTTGTCTTATGTTGTCTGAAATTTCCATTTCTTCTGGTAGATCCATTTTTAAACTACCAGAACCAATTAATAATTATTTAATCGACGCTTTCTGACACATTTACAAATTTCAAACATCTACGTATCTATGACAACGCAGAAGGCACACTATATAATATTTTCTATTGCAAATTTCACTAAATAAAATATATTTTCCTAGACATTTTTTGAATCGAACATAAAGCTAAGTATGTTACTCGTACATAATCAGACTTAATTAACTCGTCTTTATTATTGGCCTCGCGCGCAAGCGCGCTCTGCCAATAAACTCGACTCGTCCAATAAAGTCTTAGATTATGTACTTGTTACATAAATAGCTATTATAGTATTTTTCTTCCACTTCCATTATTTGTTCTTCTTCGGTTATTAATTCATTATTATCGTTTTTTATTTTTACTGTGTTATCTTTGCCTTCCGTTAATGACCTTAGAGTGTTTTTTATGCCTTCTCGTTCATCCAGAGTTTCCTCTATTTTCTGAATTTCGTGTTTTCTTATGTCTCCCCTTATGTGTTGTTTTATCATTTTACTTATTTCTGATATCTTCACCATGTCCTCGCTTGCGTTGCCTTGCATATTTTTCCTATCTTCTATTAGGTCTTGCTAAGTTTTTGATGTTTGTCTTTCTGTTGTTGCACGCTTACTATTTTTCTTGATACTTCTAATATGTTTTCCGTTATCCGTTGATTGTAATCGTCAAGGGATTCATCACTTTTTATAGGTTGAATAAGTTCCTGGATTTGTTCTTGGTATTCTATTGTGTTGGGTATCTGTTTTGTGAGTTTTTGATGCTGTTAGCTTTCTTCTTTCTTGTTTTTTGTTTATATATACCTTCGCCCTTAGCATTCGGTGGTCATTACCCACATTTACTGTGTTTATTACACTTGTGTCGATTATTATGTTTTTGTTATTAGAAATCACGTAGTCTATTTCGTTTTTAGTGACCACGTCTGGACTTTGCCAAGTCCATCGTCTTCTTGGTGGCTTTTTGAAGAAAGTATTTATGATACATAAATTATTTTCACATGCATAGTTTATCAGCATGCTCCCTTTCCCGTTTTGCTCACCTAGTCCAAATGGTCCTATTCTTCCTGTTTCTAGTTCGTCTTCGTCTTTGCTTATGCCAGTCTTCGCGTTAAAATCTCCGGTTATTATGAGGTATTTTGCCGGTTTGTCTTTTATTGCTATATTTATATCCTCATATAATTGATCTATTTCTTCCACATCGCTTTTGGTGGTTGGAGCATATACTTGCATTATCCTGCATCGATCTGTCTTATTGATTCTTGGTACTTGGTCGCCATCATTTTCTCATTCTTAGAAGATCGGAAATTCGTGGTACGGATTAACAGCACCACCACTGCAGCACGATATATACATGCTGGAGTACCCCAGGGCAGCATCCTGGGACCGACACTGTATAATATCTTCAAACACGGTTTACCTACTCTCAATCCAACCCAAGTAGTGCTATTTGCGGACGATACAGTCGTAATTTCCTAACAACTCTCTACAGTCGTAAATCACCTTCAGACTACATTTGATACACTAACGCAACTAACCCATTGATCAACAGGAAAACCCCCCTTCGGGGTGAATGTATCCTGCTGCTCTACAAAACCCTGCTTAGGCCAGTTATCACTTACGCCTGTCCGGTATGGAGTACTACCAATTTCAAGAAAATGCAAACTTTTCAAAACGAAATTCTTCGTTTGGCCTTAAACGCTCCGTTGTACATGCGTAATGAACAAATTCATTACGAATTAGCAATGGACAGACTCGACCAGTTCGTACTCAGGCTTACTAAAAACTTCTTCAACAACATACAAGGCAGCAACATAGAGACTCTCCAACAACTACGCCAAAAAAAATCTATACCCGATTAACAAGACGCTTAGCTCAAGACATCAATATAGGTCTTGACCAGTGATTTTATCAATGTGAACTTTTGTGAGAGGATAAAATCCTCCAGTGCTATTCTGACTAAGACAATATTATTTATTAATCGGTTGCATAGCGGAGCGCTGCGGACACCGGTCAAACGGTGTATTCGTAGTCCAGCACAATCCGCGGTGGACAGTACTTGGATGGGTGGACCAATATAGTGGCATATGCGTAAAACTGTCGGTCCCGGCTGTCATACAAACATCTTTGACAATCGTAAACCTTATAGTGGAACTTCTATTCTCTATTCGACGGGTTAGGTTAGCCTCCTGCTTGGCATACGTGCAAAGAGGGTTCATAGCACCTACTCATTGTAGGTACTTAACAGGCCTTTGGCCTATACATAGACGAAGAAGAAGAAGAACAATATTATTAATATTAGTGTTACTAACTCAACCATGTATAACATTGTAAAATGTTGATCTGGTTAAATACAATAAAAAAGATCAGTTTCTATTCGATCTATATTGAAATATTTGGAAACAGCTATGATTTGGATCTTTGCTCAAGTAAACTAAGTAACGATCTTTTCTTTGGCATATTAAGTGAATCACAGAAGATAATAACTTTTATCTCCCATCTTACAGATTAATCTTTCAAGAATATTGTTTAAAATATCGAAATTCTGTCAATTCGTCTTTCTGGGATTAAATCGTCTTGTAATTGTGAAATTCTAAAACCCCCATATGAACATTTTAATTTTCAGAATGTAGTTAGTTTGTCTTATAAATGTTAAGATTCAAAGCATTAGCAGATGTAAATATAAAACTTTAAACCAAATGGAAAGCTGTAGTGGAGTAATCAATCTTTATTAGATCCGAATTTAGAAGGCCATTATCGGCTCGGTGCGTTCATTAAGTCGAAGAATAATTTATAACATGCCCAGTAAAACTTTACAAGGCAGGAAATCCAACAATACCTGTAATTTGGTCGGCAAATTTGCCATGGTTTTAGAATACCCTTAAGACTGAGTCTCTTCGTGTTCCCTCTAATTCAATTTGAGCAGAGAATTCAGCTCAATTAGGAAAATGATGTAAACCTCGACAAAATACCCGCCATATCTCTGTTCAAATTGGATTTAACTTATTTTGTTGGGGTTGCCAGGTTTTTGCTACGAAAAGTTATGAAGAACGAATTGTAGGCGATATTGCTGTAATTTATTGCGGCAATAATTTTTATTAGCTTCGTATTAGCGAAATTGCCACCGAGAAGTAAATATTATGGCTAAGTGAAAATTAACGCCTGTTTGCTGTTAGTCGGAAAACAATTAACATTGTAAGGTCACTTCATTATGAAACTTTTCTTAAAAATACCAGCTAAAAATTGCTGCCGCGTTAATTTCATCTGAAAAATCTGTTCGGATACATTTTTTATGCTTAGTTTGAAGAAACAATTAACTACCCTTGACAGTTCCCAAATTAATTGAAGTTTGACGTTAGAAGGGTATTGAACTGGAAGTCAACATGAATTAATCGGTTGTTGTTCATGAAACTACACAATGGGGATACATCAGCAAACAATGCCATTTGTTTAATGATGTAATCCGAACTTACAATTTAAATTTTTGGAAATATTTAAGCAAACCCACGCACACCGCACAAAAATAGTTGTTACGTATTAGAGAATCGTAATATACAATGAATATATGT
This sequence comes from Limonius californicus, assembly GCA_014611495.1. NCBI lineage: Eukaryota > Metazoa > Arthropoda > Insecta > Coleoptera > Elateridae > Limonius > Limonius californicus. The sequence goes on from JABXWE010015815.1 coordinate 4,856, forward strand.
TGCAGGTAACTTTAAACATCAAAACAAACAAACGGTTCTGTATTTTATGCAAAAAATTACAAACTTCTATTATAAATTATATAATCCGAATGGAGTGGAATTTCATTAAAATGTTATAATTATGTAATAATGAGAATTGCGGTGGACTGCAAATAATTTTGTTGTTTGTTATGCGATAAAATTTTATGTGGTAAACTTTTAATTGAAAGTGAACTAATTTTTTTTTGTTTTGAACTGTGCCATTTTTGTATATGAAAATGCAAAAGTACTTCCCAACAATATATAAATTGTTAGAAACATGATGTAAACAATAATAAAAAAGGATCGACAAACTGGTTCTTTTCTAAACAATCTCCTGTATATTACCCAATGGGGTATTTCTTAAGAAATATCTCCATTATCTATCTCATTCTAAATCATTTCCTAATTAGCGCCTTACGTATGAGCGTAGATGCACCTATTGGGGCTCGTTGGCTCTCAATCATATTGCAATAAAATAAGATCCTTGAAAGATCGACTTTTTAATGGAAATTTTAGAAGTGCTTGTTAATTATGGGGGGTGGACACACAGCAATCTACGTGAGCTTACAGCACCAGTGTAAGTACACAGCTTAAATAACATTACCTAGCATGTAGCAGAGTTATTAAACACATAGCTCAGTATTCAGTTATGTACACATAGTACCGATACTAAGTAAACAGCTCTAATAATAAACAGAAGCATACAACGCTCACAATAAATTACAAGCATACACAATCATTACTGAATAAACAGATTAGATCAGGAGCACACAATTCCAACGGCAAGCTCGAAGCAGCTACTATCATTACCGAAGATACAGATCTATTATTAAATTAGAATCGCTCCTATAATAAAGTAGAAGTATATAGCGTAGTTACTGAGGACGTAGGTCTAATATTAAAGTATTGTTGTATAGCTCTGACACCTCTAATATTAAAATAGGAGCATAGAACTGTGACAATGCATTAGAAGCGCACATCTTACTCAGCACACAGCTCTAATATTCGATTAGGAGCACATAACTCTGTTAATAAATTAACAGCACACAGCCTCATTACTGAGCACATAACTCTAATATTTAATTATGAACATACAACTCTGAAAATAAATCCGCATCATTCCTGAGCGTACAGCTCTAAAATGGAATTACAAGCACATAACTTTGACAACAAATTAGAAGCATACATCATCACTACTCAGCACGCAACTCTAATATTAGATTAGGAGCACATACCTCTGACAATAAATTTACAGCAGACAGCGTCATTCGGCTCCAATATTCAATTACAAGCATACTACTCTGAAAATAAATTACGAACATACATCATCATGGCTGAGCACACAGCTCTAATATTTAATTATGAGCACATAGCTCTGACAGCAAATTAGAAGTACACAGCATTACTACTTAGTAAATAGCGGTAATGCTAAATTAGAAGTATAATACAATACATTAGAAGGTCACAGCATCGACACTGAGCACTCAGATCTATTATTAAATTAGAAGTACGTAGCTGTTACAATAAATTGGAAGCACACAGCCTAGTTGTTAAGGGCACAACTCTAATATTAAATTACTAGCAGGCACCTCTCATAATAAATAAGTAATATACAGCATCATCACTGAGCACACAACTCTAATATTAAATTAGAATCACAAATCATCACTACTGACCATGCAGGTCTAATATTAGATTATGAGCTTACAAGCCTAAAAATAATAAGGAACACACAGTATCATTGTTGATCACACAGCTCTAATATTAAATTATGACCATACAACTCTGACAATAAATTACAAGTACACAACATCATTACTGAGTAGAAAGTTGTAATATTCAATTAAGAGCACAGAACTCTGAAATAGATTAGAAGCACACTTCAATATTATTGAGCACACAGCTCGAATATTAAGCTAGTAGCACACCACCTTGACAATAAATAAGAGGCACACCGTGTCATACGAAACACACAGTTCTAATATTAAACTAGAAGCGTACATCTCTAGCAATAAATGAGAAGCATACAGCACCATTATTGAACATACAGCTTTAAAATTAAATATGGAACATGTACTTGTGATAAATTAGGAGCACACGGAAATTTCCTAAGAACTGCAATCTATTCGCAATCGTTCGACTAAGTGTTGCTACTCCACCTGTATACTTTTGCATATCTGAATATTTGGAGAAAGTACGTTTAATCTAATGTAATAAAATGTATTGTCGGCAACCTAGTATAATTCCTTTACATATGCAAAATTATAATATAGTTATAATCCAATTAAATTACATCAATACCAGTTGCAAACACTAAATCAGTAAATCGAAAACGTTTGATATAGCATTAATTCTAACGAAAATTGAACTACATAAGTTGATTGTAGGTTACAACAATGGGAGTATATTAATATGGATACAGGTAACTGTCAATTTTTAATTAAAACGAGATAACGCTAAATTCATAATTTAACAAATTAAATTCTATACATTTTGATGTCAATCAAGAAACAACATGCGACGTTCGTATAATACATGGATGTCACCATTATGATTCGTTATGTATGATATTTGTATGAGATCTTCATTACAAAAATAAGAAATAAGCTGCGTGGAAATAAGAAACGTACATGTTAAGAAACAATTGTTGATATTAACCGATGCGATCTACATTTTGTGTATTTGTTCTATAATGGTTGTTTCTTCCTGAAAATAAACGGCATGTGAAGATAAAAGGGCATTTAATAAAGCCGCAAAAGGCCGGAAGAAGTTGATGCTCCAACTAAAAAAACAAAGAAATACAGGATTATCTAGAGAAATTAACAGCCACCGAAATAACCGACTATTCTCTATGGAAAGCGACCAAAACGTTCAAGAGACCGCAATTGCGCAATGGGCCAGAAACAACAAAGAGAAATCTGTTGTATTCGCCGAACACTTGTTAAGCGTTTTCAAACCTTTTCAAAGTGGATCATCTCCAGAGAAAGAAAAAGAAATAAAGGACTACCTTGAAGCTCCACACCAAAGTGGATCATCTCCAGCGAAAGAAAAAGAAATATAGGACTACCTTGAAGCACCACACCAAATGGGCTTACCAATGGAAAAGGTTAGACTTCAACAAGGACGACAAGTAATTAATTATGAAATTAAGCCGAAGAAATCTCCAGGTTTGGACCTAATTACAGGGAGGATTACCAATAAAAGCACTTGATGCTATCACCCAAATTTTCAATGCAATTATTACAATTGGTCATTTTCCAAATGAATGTAAGATTGCGCAGTTGACAATGCTGCCAAAACCAAGAAAACCAGCAGAAGAAGTCTCTTGGTATAGACCGATTAGCTTATTGCCAGTCCTGTCTAAGGTTTTTGAAAAAATATTCCTTAAGCGAATAACACCAATATTGGATAAGGAAAAATTAATTCCAAATCACTAATATGGATTTAGAAACCGCCATAGTACCATTGAACAAATCCACAGGATCGTAAACAAGATAAATAGAGATCTAGAAGGGAGCAGATATGGTTCTGCTGCCTTTTTAGATCTAGCCCAGGACTTCAACAAGGTCTGGCATACAGGTCCGTGTTTCAAGTTAAAAAAGCAGCTGCCATAGCACGTACACGAATTCCTGCAATCTTACTTGAGCGAAAGATATTTCCTGGTCAAACATCAGGATGAATATACGCAATTGCAGCCCATCCTATCGGGAGTCCCACAAGCAAGTTATACACAGCTGATCTGCCAAGAACAATGGTAACTACGAGGTGTGATAAAAAAATACGGCGAATGAATTTTATTACGCACGAAATAATAAGATTACGTCAAATTTAAATTAATCTCCTTCAAAGTACTCTCCTTGGCTAGCGATGCACTTATCCCAACGGTGATTCCATGTTTGGAAGCATTTCTGGAAGGCTTCTTTCGGAACGGCTTTCAGCTGCTTCGTCGTTGCCCTCTCAATGTCGGGAATGGTGTCAAAACTTTTTCCTTTTAGCACGGTTTTTATTTTTGGGAAGAGCCGGAAGTCGCATGGTGCTAAATCCGGAGAATAAGGCGGATGTGGACAGACAGGAACCTTTTTTCGACCAAAAACTCGCGGATCAGAAGCGAGGTGTGGCACGGCGCGTTGTAGTGATGTAGGAGGAAGCCATTGGCCCATTTTTCTGGTCTCTTTCTCCGTACATCGTTTCGCAAACGTTGCAGTACGCCCTTGTAATATTCGGAGTTTACAGTTTTTCCCCTTGGAACGAACTCTAATCACACTATGCCCTCACTATCAAAAAAACCATAAGCATGACTTTCACGTTCGACTTTGACTGACGTGCTTTCTTAGGGCGAGAGGAGCCACTCGTTTTCCATTGGGAACTCTCATCTTGCCCTCAACTGCCTATACAGATGTGTTCTTTCTTGATTTAGATGATATTTAATTTGGGTCTGAAGATGCAGTGAGGTTTTTACTGCGAAAGCGCTAACCATTTACCATTTATTTAATTTGAGTAATACATATTTCGTGGGGCAGACAAGGTGTTTCATTTACTTACCTTAGGTTATTGTAATAAATGGAAGATATCTGGTGGGACATCTCCCTACATGTCATAAATATGTTACAACAAATACTTATTGTTCCCGAAGAGACAGATTGTATATAGAGTGGAGTATTAAAAAAAAAGATTGTTTCTTATTGGCGAAACGCTTAAATTATGTGCGTGGTTGACAATTTACTTTAAAGGGGAAGGTGGGGATGTTTAAAATAATTTTTACTAATGTAATACGATGAGTATAAAATATTTATGATAGTGGTTTTAGATAACCAAAAACAGTTATGCAATAATATACTTTAACATAACATTACTTTTTAAATTTATTTTTATGTAATTTTTTTTTGATGGTGTGTTGCATGTAATTGGTCAAGTAAACAGTTTTTTTTTATGGTGAAAGAGCTGGCGTGGATTATAGAAATCACAAATGATTGAGTGATATTTGCTATTTTTTATTATATTTCAATTCTGAGCTCTACTAAACAAATTTCCGGTCAGTCGACAGTTAATATGGCTCGGATTAAATACAGTAGTGCGAAATAAAGTTTCATAATAACTTCTCCAATACACCTGTATGTCTGAATCGTCAGTGTATCTAATTAATGTTCAAAGTTTTCAGTGTAAGAAAGAACAAAACATATCCTCAAAGTTATTACTCATATATTACCATACTGTAGCATGTCGAGTAACCCATCGTAGCTTAGATTATACTAGAAATATTACGTGCGAAATTAGCTATAAACCACATTCGTAGCTAATGATGACTATCATATTTTAGGTAGCATATGGGTAATTATTTTTAAAATTTCCAATTAATTTTGACTCTATATTTTTCCCGTCTTATAATTATGGCGTTATTAATTATCTTTTCACTAGAAAGACATTTATTGTTCATTCACATGATTTACGACCCTTCCAGGAGCGGCATGTATCTGTCTTGTCAAGTTATTGCAAACTCAAAAATATGTTGCGTGTCTACATTAGTTTGGAAACGCTTTTGTATGGCCAACAAGGGATGGACGCTTATGACAGCATGATTTTATAAATAAAGAAATTGTTAGGCCTAGCAATTTATTTCCTGTCTCCAAAAATTCCGTAAAATCAGGCCATTAATAATCTTTTAATTTCGAAATCTGTCTTTAACTGGATGATATTTTTACCGTTGGGGATGTCTGCAGTTAACGTCATATTATATGGGTCACCCACTATGACATATAATGCTAATATAAATAATATTGATAACGACGTACGTGGCTAACTTATATACACTGCTCCAAGAAATTAATGCACCACAACTAACAATCCCAATATTGTTCAAAGTATTGCATGTAATGAAGTACGTTTAATCATAGATAATGCTTAAAATTAAATAAACCATATTGTATCCAAATTAACAACAATCAACGGAAAAACTTAAAAACTCAAAATTCGAAAACTGAAAAATGTAAGTTTACAGGTTCAGTAGGCTGTGTTTCCGCCTAGACTTGTTATGGCAGCTTTACAACGACGCTCCATGCTTGAAATTAACACACTTAACTGCTCTTGTTCAAGATTATCCCACATTACCGCTAATGAATTCCCTAGGTCGTTAAGAGGTGCAGGGGGTGATTGAAGGGATCGTATTTGTCTTCCAAGAATGTCCCACAGGTGCTCAATCGGATTCAAGTCGGGACTTCTGGCTGGCTATTGCATAACAGGAATACCAACGTCATCTAGGTATTCTTGAACAATTCTGGCTGTATGGAGTCGAGTGTTGTCGTGCATTAATTGGAAGTTGTCTCCGATGTGTGGGGCATATGGCACAACATACTGTTCTAAGATATTCGTAATGTACCTCTGACTGTTTAAAGTGCCGTTGGGGAAGATGTGTAGGTCTGCACGGGCCGTGAAAGAGATGCGTCCCCATACCATTATTAAGCCACCACTAAATGAAGTCGTGGGGCAAAATTGCATTGAGCATATCGTTCATTTGGACGTCTAAAAGCTCGTATCCTAGCCTATCACAACTGTCCAAACAAAATCTGGACTCGTCTCCAATGTTCATTTTCCCAATTCAAGTGGTTTCTACTTCTAGCCAAATCTAATCTGTATTTGCGGTGATCTGCAGTCAACGGTGGTAGCCGGTAATCTGGCTCTCAGATTTCCTTCCAGAAGACGTTGGCGAACGGTTTCAATGCTAACCTGCACATTATGTATTGCTGAAAGTTGTCTTTGGAGGGTTCTTGTGGTGGTAAAGCGCTCTCTTAGTGCACGCATTCGAAGAAAACGATCTTCTACAGCGGCAGTAGCACGTGGTCGCCCTTGCCCTGCTCGCCTGTCATGTTCGTTAGTTTCTCTGAAACACTGGATGACCCGAGAAATGGTTATGTGCTTAACCCCAAGCCTGTCAGCGATAGCGCGGAAAGAATACCCTTCTTCGGAAAAAGTAAGGGCTGTGACACCCTCATCACGACTTAAATTTCTTGAGATACGTTGCATTTCAAATAAGACTGATCGTACAAGCAATTGTTTGATGACAGCTACACGATTTGATACGTTTTAAAGTAAAACCAAACTGCAACTAATTGTAAATATGCATGTAAAAATGATTATTTTTTAACATAGTTAAAGATGCAGAAACATACCAAGAGTAACATGTGTCTATCAGGTTTGTATCAGGCATTCATTCCATGCATTTGGTTGAAGTAGATAGCGCACTACTTTTCTTTTATCGCAACACTAATAATTGGTGTGTTAATTTCATGGAGCAGTGTAGTTTAATACGTAAACATACCATGACATAGCTTACTTCTTTGCTCATTTTAAATCGCATTACTTTAAATTGTGTAATATGTAAATTTGAAATTCTTGAAATTTTATATTTAGGGATTTTCATGAGTTTTTAGGCTGTATTAACAGTGTGACTTTCTCGGAGCTTTATGCATTTTTCCCATGAAATTATTATTGTTTGTGTTAATTAAAAGGCAGTTATGTTCCTATAATATAAAAGCTACTTATCATGACCCATTATAAAATACAGTGGCCATGTGTTGTTATTAATGAAATGAAATGTTAAGAGTACCATAAATAATTGTATGAATTCATAAATTAGTAATTTCATAATATCTCTATTTTATTGAGAACCCTTTAACTGATTATTGGGTAGTGTTTAGATAATATAGATAAATAGATAGACTCATGTAGTATATCATTGTGTATGATTGACTGTTCGGCTTTGAATACAACACTATGGCTCCGAAAATGTAGAATTTCATGCTATAAATTAACTTTAAAAACACTCGCTGTACACGTGGACTACGCTGCACGGTTTGATTGGCAGTTTCTTTAAAACATAAACCAAAGCAGTCGTAGCATAGCGGTTTATTATACATGAGGGTGGTTCTTATAGAACTGTACTCACTAACATTCTCAACACAACAAATTAGAGTTCGAGTATGTATTACCCCTTATGGTGGTTTAAAAGAATTATACTCAATAGGACGAGAAAAATATGAAATTAGTTCTTCCTGAGGTTCAATATTTGTTTATAGAATAAAATATACCTGGTGGCAGTGTTACAAAATTTTTTCAATTATTTTTCAAAGTAGATGCTTAATCGACTATGCGGGAGTTTTCAGAACACTGTACATAATATGATGTGAAAAATAACAAATTACGTTTTTAGAGTTTCAAAATCCCATTTCAATGAATAAAATGGGTACGCATGAAGGCGGTTTTAACATAATTTTTTTCCAGTAGTGTGCGAAACTTAAATAAATAAACTGTAAGAACTCCAACATAGATATTTACGAGGGTGCTTTTACTACAATTGTACTCAGTGTGGTGTGAAAAACAACAAGCTACTATCTTTAAGAGTTCAGTAGTGCATTTTGAGGGTATCCTAAATCGATCTGACAAATATTAAATACATACAGGGTGTCAATTTGAAAACGTACAATGTATATATAAATATATAAATATAAAATAGGTATTGAGCTTTTCTCGAAATCGTTTCTACAAAATGAAGTGAGAATCATCATGGCTTATAAGATAACCTCCCCTCTTCCACCCCTTACGCTGAAAATTTGAAATGGAAATCCCACCTTGCGATACCCCTTTGAAAAGCTGTTACAAAATACAATTCAATAGTAGCAAACATTTATACAGAAATAAAATTAAATCGGTTCAGGACCAATTATTTTAACTAAAGTTTAAAAATTCATTGTTCAAAATGATTTAAGTTGTTTTCTAGGCAATAGTAAACTTTACGCTCAAATTCCTTACGTATATGTTGTCACGGAATAGCCGGGCACTCCTGAACTATTCTTTATCGCAATAGTGAAAAGGACCAAGGCTGCGTTTTGTAGACAGCTTTTAAGTGGCCCCATAAAAAGAAGTCGCATGGGGTCAAATCTGGAGATCTTGGGGACTATTTTATTTTCCCAAAACGATTCAGGTTAAAAAATGTTTCCTACTATTGCATGTCATTTTGCAAGAGCTTTCCAATGAGGTATCACAAGGTGGGTGTTTCAAAACCTTTGCGTTGGGGTAGCAGAGCCTAAGGGTTAAAGGGGACTAAAGTTACCCTCTGAGTCATGATGATTTCCTCTCCGTGCTGTAGAAGCGGTTTCTAGAAATTTTCAATGCCTCTTTTACTTTCAGAGATATAACACATTGTACGTTTTCAAATTGATATCCTGTATAACATTTACATCGGTAAATCATTATATTCTTTTTCAATCTATTCCCGGGCTTAGGGCCGTCTAGCTGAATGCTGGAAAGCGAACTGCAGCCAATGTAAAGGACAATGCGTATTATATACGATAAAATAAATTGGTAACGCACTGTTGACATTGTTCTGATTGTATGGGAACAAGATAAATCTTGACATTGGGTTTACGTGCATTACATTCTTGAAGTAGTTTGCAATTAGGTTTAAAACATTTTACTAAAATAAGTGTAAAGGTTCCCTTAAGTAAAAAAATACGCATGGTGATGGCAGCATTACATACTGTAACATCAGCTACTTATTGTCCATGTTTTAGCGGAAATGCACTCTGGATATATAAGATTCGGAAATTATAACTCTTCGTTTTTTCAGGGTTCGATGGTGCTTTTTAAAGCATAAAATGTATAAGATTTTAACGTAATTTATTTGAATAGGGTGCAAAGAATTACATTTATACACATTTTGGCATATAAGAAATGGAAAACGCCGTTTAAGATATAAATTGTCGGCCAGTGTAGGTCTACCAGAGTTCTAAGTAATAGAATATTTACATACAACATGAATATGAATTAACGGTTTTTGGCTACATTAATTATATTACAATTTAAAGCCTGAATTGCTGATAATGGCAGATTTAACATATTTTGCCTGAGAAAGAGATACACTAGCAAAGGATGATTCTGAAGAAACTGAATACACATTAATCCAAATCTATTCTTTTAAAGATAATTTGATTATTTTAATCGAAATCTGGACTTCTCCGGTACATACATACAAATATTACCGTATGTGATGAATAGGCTTAGAATAATTATGCATTTGCATACGCTAATATGCAAATGCATATTTTAGACAATTTTGGTAATAAATGCATATTTTAATTATTTTGAGCATCAATACAAAATTTGCAGCATTTGTCTACCTAAATTGCATATTTACACAATTTTTTGTTATCAAGTACAGATTCACTTCGTCAAGTAGTCTGAGAATTTCCAGAAATTTTAAATAATCTTTTAAACTCATTCGTTCTGTATTTTGAATAGTAGGTACTTTCTTAGTTGTTAAGCTTCGAAAAACCAGAATACTTGGAAATGCTAAGAGGATTACCAGGGTTTGAGTAGCCCTCTTTTAACGGGAAAACCTGTGGAAAATAATGTGTTAACATCATCTTCATCAAGATGCCAAAAGAAAAAAAGTGTATAAGTGCTCTTTTAGACCAGTGTGTGAGGGACTATGATGGTTTCATAACAGATGGGCGTGTGATATTTTGTAAATACTACGAAGTTTCTATTGCGGCAACCAAACACTTCCAAGTTACGCAGCATCTACAAACCGCAAAACATGCAAGTGATAAAAATCGAAAAAGGGAGAATATCCAACGGTAAGTGTTAATTTCTGCTTTACCAAGGCTTTCAACGTTCAGAATTTAACGAATCAATTTGTAAGGCTTTTATTTGTGATGATATTCCGTTGGCTAAATCAAAGAATGAAGTTGTTGCAATTTGTTTGGAAAAGTGTACGAAACAGAATATTCCAGACGAATCGACATTAAGAGAAAATTACGTTTTCGAGTTATATGCAGCAACATTACACAAAATAAGAGAAATAGTAAAAGATCACAGTATTTGCGTGTCTTAGGATGAAACAACCAATGCAGAACAAAAATGCGTAGCAAATTTTATGTTCGATATATTAGGAGTTAACGAAGAACAAAATAAATCATACCTGCTGACTTTGGACAAAATTAATCATTCAACAATTTCTGCTTTTTTCAACAACTCTCTAAGGTTGTTGCGTTTAGCATATGGTTTACACCGAGTAGCTGACTTAGTTCGCAATCTTTATTCAAACGTTAACGTGTTGATATCATCTGTGAAAAAGATTTTTCTTAAAGCACGGAGTCGTGTGCAGAAGTTTCGGGAAGTTGCGGGGGACGTTCCACTTCCGCCCGTCGATTATTACAAGATTGCGAACTTAGATCGACGCTGTTGTGTATTACGCTGAAAATTCTGAAATTGTGAAGAAAGTTGTTAACCTTCGGATGCCCAAGATATTTTTTCTGGCAGTAGTGCCCAAGATGGGGTCAAATTTGACCCCAACATTTTTCAAATATCCAAACGACCTTTTTATTTTTTAATGATAGATATTACTCTAATAATAAAATTGGCGACTTTTAGATCTTTTATTATCAACAAAATATAGTATTACAGCACTTAAATGTGCAAATTTTAGCTACTAATACATTTCCAACAAGCTAAAGGTATACATTATCAGAAACTAAACGGTAACTCATATTCTTAATTTTTTTGCTTAAATATAGACAAATGAATACGTTAATTATCACTTAGAACATTGTTGACACGCTTTGGTTACTTTAGTTTTCAGATGATCCTTGCACATAAAAAAATTACAATCATCGCATTTTTGTGAATGTTTTCTGTCGTTTTCTCGGGGACATAACTTGCATCTTCCCCTTTTTTGACCTTGTTTGGGCACAGCAACATTTGTCATTTGCGGAATGTCAATTACTGCACTTATGGCAGTTTGAACACTTTTCTGTACTCCATGAAACCCTTTCTCAACGCGTCTTTGTACTAGGGGCAATACTAATTCTAGTCCTAGTTGTTTCAGAAAGAGCCGCCTTGAACTAGTTTTTCCTTTTGCATAGTCTGGATACTTACTTGTATATAAAACGTAAGAGTTGATTGCTGCAACATCTAGACAATTCATAAATATCACAAGTGGCCATCTATTAGTGCTTCTATTACAGGCGTATTCTTTGACCATCTTATCCAAAGTGTCAACTGCTCCTTTCCTGTGGTTGTAATCCAGTACTATCCTGGGCTTGAATGCATCTTCTTCACCTGCAACTGCAGCATCATCGTGTTGTGTTGAAAGAAGTACCACACTGCGATTCTTTTTGGGAACATACGAAGTCATTGTTACTTGGTTTCCAAACAAAAACATGCTGGGGTGCAGTTCCTTGTTCCTATTTGGTAACATTTCTTTCGGAATCTCACGGCGATTCAGTCTCACAGTACCTAAAAACGTCTTCTTTTCTCCAAGTAAATCTTCCGCTAATCGTAAAGATGTAAAGAAGTTATCCGTAGTAATTCCATATCCTTGGCCCAGATAGCAAACCAAATCCTTTACAACGCGCCTTCCTTGTTCCTTTTCAGGAACATTATCAATCATTCCTGTATAAACTTGCATATTACAAGCATAAGAATTGTCTACGTCACATGCAGTCCAAATTTTGATACCATATTTATCTGGTTTGGACTTCATATATACTCTAAAGGGACAGCGGCCTCGAAATGGCACTAACTGTTCGTCGACACACAAATCAGGACTGGGATTGTAACTTTTCTTAGAATTCTCGACAAAAACATCAAACAATTCTTAAATTGGAGCAAATTTACTTTCCAGTCGTCTCTCTTGTCTAGTTTCGAAATTGTCAAATCTGATAAATCTTATTATTTCTTCAAATCTTGTTCTTGGCATTGTGGCAATGAAAATTGGTCTTTGAAATGCACAGTTATCAGTCTCCCACAATTCTCTAATTGGTTCCCGTCTTCCGCGACAAGCTCCTCCCAGTAGAACAAGTCCCATGAATGCATTTATTTCTGTTGCATCGACCTTTTTCCATTGCTTGCCTTGGCTGTTATATACAAATTCCGCTTTTCTATTAGTTTCTACTATCAAAATATCGATAATATCTTTAGAGATAAGTAAATTGAAAGCATCTAACGGCTTTTCAATATTTTTACTAATGTCTGTCAAACCAGGTTTCGTTGTTATAATATTTGCGGAACGACGTTTGCTGCCACGTTTTGGTTGCGTAAACTAATTGCTGCCGTCTCGAGAAACAATAACACTGCCATTTTCTTCAGGTTCCGCTTCATTGTCCGACACATCACTGTAAGCGTCACCGTCACTATCAATTTCCTCGAAAACTTGGTCTTCATCTTCGCTAGGTAAATCACCCCCATCAAAGTCATCAAGGTTGACATTAGCTGCTTCTTGCTCAAGCTCAGATTGCGTCAAAAATCTTCTTGACATGACTAATAATATTATTGTTATGCTCTTATGCACACGCAGTAATAACTTATTAGCAACTGTTGTAAGCGGTGGCACTTAGAAGGTGGCACTAGACGGTTATTCCCGATAAACAACGAGCAAACGCGACTGAAAAGATATTACAAATTCATGAACCAAGTGCCCAAGATGGGGTCAGATTTGACTCCCAGCGAGAAAATTATAATAACTTTTTTTTACTACTAACATGAGAAAACCTTATTGTTTACATCATTTGTGTAATGAGAAGTAGTTAATTATTAACCTAGGTAAATAATAATAATTCATTATTTACCTAGGTTAATAAAGATAATGAAAATTATCAAAAAATATGAAAATCATTTAAAATAATAGCCGCTGCCTCTCGAAGCTCAGGCGGAGTACAATTTTCCATTTCTAAATCACTGTCGCTTTGTTCGTTAAGATTCTCAGCCATATTTTAATATTTTATTGTAATACTTTTACTTAAAACCTTCCAATTATTTTAGAATAATGACGTTCATTGGAACCCATCAGTTTCAATTGTTTTATTCGTTGCCTTGATAACCGAGCCCCAGGCTACTTAATATTTCGATATTTTTGAATAATAGGGGAAATGGCTAATTTTAAAATAAAAATAAGATCTTTTGGTGTTAGTTCGGCTATTAGTAGTAAAAAAAATACTATATATACTTCGGTTGAGAAGGCAATTATTTACCTCGAAAATTATATCCTTCGGCGCTACGCGCCTCAGGATATAAAATTTCTCGGTAAATAATAGCTCACTTCTCAACCTAGGTATATAATATACTATTTAGTAGTATGTTTTATTATAAAACTAAATACACTACATCATTTCAAGTGTTGAGAAACTCAAATAGAAAATTCCCAGAGAAATTTGCAAACAAACTCACTTAATGACACGCAAAAATGTAGGTCTGGGGTCACTTTTGACCCCATCTTGGGCATCCGAAGGTTAATGAATTCGACCCTGAAGAAGCGCAGGGTATTTTGAGAAAAGAAGGTATTCGAGAAGATTTGATTTTAATTCCAGCTAATTTGGCTTATATTTCAACTGCAGCCTCTAAACTACAACCGAATTGATCAGCTTTTCAAGACAGCATTGAAATAGTAGAAGATATGGTTAAGGATTTAAGGGCTTTTAAGAATATAACTGAGGTGTTGCAAAATGAAACAGCCCTTGATGCAAGGAATGAATATTTAAATATTATTGACATTGTAAGTTATGAATGTTTACCAATAGTGTCGTGTGATGTCGAGAGAGTCTTTTCGCAATACAAAAATATTATCGCTGACAACAGGCGCAAATTCACATTCGAAAATGTATTACAGCACGTTGTTGTTAAGTGCAATTATAATTGTTTTTATTATTTAATTAATCTTAAATCAGTAATTTTGTGTTTTTGGATTAATTTTAGTAAATAAATTAGGATTTAAAAAATTTTTATGCATTTTAATAAAAAAATAAATATGTGTCAATATAATTTAATAATTCGTTTTCTAATTAGTTGACTTTTTAGTGCATATTTACGCCCATATTTTGGATGTTTTTGATGCATATTTGGAAGTTTTTTAGTTTTTCTAATCTTAGTGATGAATGCATTTACGCAGAGTATGAGGCAACACAACATTGAGACATGTACTAGAATGTAGTTTTTTAAGGGTAATGACATATGAAATTGGTGTGCAGGGTGATTCTCAACGTATACGTAAAACTTTAGCAAGTATACCTGAGGATGTTTGATCCCGAAATCACTTAGTATTTTTTTTAATTCGGCCTCGTTGCGGGCCCGTAGTGCTATACTGTTTTTACATCAACTCACCAAAGTATAAATATCTGTTTTGTTTCTTGTCCAAATGTGAGAAACTTCGTTGTATTCGAAAATTAGTACAAAGTTAATTTTCAGTCGAGAAAAATGTATAATTGAGTGTGAAAAGTGGATACAATCTAACCCAGAAGCAAAAATTCAGTTCGGAATTAAGTCTGGGCTGGTAGCCTTCCAAATCACTAAGTTTATCAAAATGGGAAAAGAAATAAAGGAGTTATTTACATTTATTTGAATTGATGTAACATAATCTTGAGCCCCATATCTCCGAAAAATTGTAGTAGATGATTTAGGGGCTAAATGACATCAGCTATACAAGGTTAAAGTTTTTCGCAGCCTGTATTTACTACTTAGTGGATTATTGGTGGTCCTGCAAGACGGATATTATTTGTTTGTACAGCTGCGACTATGATTGATTTTAGATCAGCTTGTAGAGGTGACGTCAAAGATATCCACAGGTGTTGTACAGCTAAATTGCTTTGGGAACGTATTTATTGATTGTTGCAAAAGACACTCGTCATGATTCAGCATTATGTTATAAGATACAGCGATTGGACACAAATCTTTGGGAGCTAATACTATTATTTACTTAATCGGAATCGTGGAATTATGGAGCCACTGCTCCTTAAAGTTTTTGTGAGGCAAAAATTGGATTATGACTTATCAGAGTCACATTTGCAATGGTTGATTATTGCAAACTACGAGGGCAGCCTTTTAAGTTTTTACCAACGACCACTAGGTAGCGCTATTGAGATCTGTCACTACTATTTTCGTAAAACTTGACATTTGTTATTGTGGAAAGAGTGGCAGCTTAGAAATTGACCGAGTAGTTTGTTTAACGTGAGCGTTTAAAAAAGCAATTTTGTGAAAAAGTTGAAATTTCACGTGAAGGCTTTCGTAGGATGATTTTTTACGATTTTAGTAAAGGTCTAACTCGACAACAATATATAGAATCGCTTTGTTCAAGTTTTGGTAATAAAGCACCATCAGGAAAGACTGTTTACAATTGCTGTGTAGAATATCGTCGTGGTCGTGCGTCCGTCAGTGATCAATTCCGAGAAGTTCGACCAAAATCGGATGTTATTCCGGAAAACATCCACGCTGTGCGTAACATGATTGAAGAAGATCGGCATCTGACTTCCAGTGAGATAGAGGCGTCCTTAGGCATATCGAGGACTGCAATACATTCAATTTTGCATGAACATTTAGCTGTGAAAAAGATCTGTCCCATTTTCGCATAAATTGACCGAAGCTCAGAAAAGGCTCGTGTTAATTGGTGTAAGGAAATGCTCAAAAAGTTGACCGAGGAACTGCAAAATCTGTATACAACATCGTAACAGGTGACGAAACTCGGATTTATTTGTATGAACTGCAAACTAAGCAACAATCCACTGTTTCGGTGTTCCAAAATGAACCGAATCCCACATAAGTTGTTCGTTCACGAAGCACTTCCAAGAAAATGATTGCTTGTTGCTTCGGTTGTACTGGACATGTCCATTCATTTAGAGGATCGAAGCACAGTTAATGCTGATTGGTATACAACAATTTGTTTGCCAGAAGTCATTGACGAAATAAGAAAAAACAACTGAAAACGTCGCATCATCCTTCATCATGACAATGCCAACTCTCACACAGCACGTCAAACAATTAATTATTTGAAGGAGAAAAACATCGAATTAATATCTCATTGCCCGTATTCACCTGAATTATCGCCTAACGACTTCTTTGCCTTCACGAATATCAAACAAAAACTGCGTGGACAGCGATTTTCATCACCTCAAGAAGCTGTTGAAGCCTTCAAAAACTATGTTTTTGGGATACCAACTTCAGAGTGGAAAAAATGTTTAGCGCATGGGTTTGAACCCATGCAAAAGTGTATAAATCTATGTAATCTATAGGCGAATATTTTGAAAAGCAATAAAACAGTTTGTTCCAAAAAAAATTTTTTCTTTCCTGGTTTTTGTTGAAACTTCTCGTAGTGCATACAACATACAGGTGGCTTGTTATAACTAGTAGCAAGCCTGTATTGCTATAAACCCAATCCAGCTTGCTACCGGGATCTTAATGCTAAAAACATTCTTTGGAATTTCTATCGTTCGGATTCTACGTTAAACTGTAGGTCCCCCGCTGAGGAGAAACACGTGGGAGAGAGGAGGCCGATGCCCAACAAGGACAAAAAAGGCCGCCAATAAATGAATGAATTGCTATAAAAACACCTAGATGTAAATTTTAGAACTCATAGAAAAAGTTTGTTGTATTTAACTATCGACGATGTTTCATTATAGCGTTCTATTTTTGAAGTTGTTATAACTAATAGTATGGTGTTTATTGAAGCTATGATAACACATACTGTTCTTTTCAGAGTATATATTTGTATCATTAAGTTATTACAAATCCAAGTATGTTGCGTGTTCAATTTAATTAAGAAATAACTCTCTATGTTAGACAAGTTTACCAACATGACGCACTATTAATATAGCGACTGGACGTCATCATTAATTAAATAACGAGAGCATTTCGAATCCTAACCAATTATTTTCGTGCTCCCGCCACTAGTAATTCTGTAACAATCAGACTGCCCATCATTTCATCAAATAACCCGTCGTACAGTAGCGGTCGAGACTTCTGACTTTGGAGTATTTCCGCCAAAGCTCGACTAGTTTGAGCGTTGGCTGTCCCTGATTTTTATACATTTGCGGCAGCAAGGGTGATCTCATTAGTATACTTGAAGGCGTCGTAAAGGTAGCCGTAGTAGACCCGTGTATAGCACGAACCGAGTTGAAAAGAAAGAAATGGTTATTATGGTATTGCCCAAGCAAAAATTATTTAATTACGACTATTGTTCTAATTATGCCGTAAGCAGTTGTTCCGGAAAACTAAAATGGCGATTATTACGACCGCAATCTGCGAACCACCCATTACGAATAACCAGGACAATAACAACTGGATAGGAAGAGATAATTGGTAAACTGGTTTACCGTAAACGTCAGAGGTCGCCTGTCATGAACTACTGCAGTCCGAATCCTTTAATAATCTAAGAACTTTATGTGGTTACTTTAACAACGCATTCCTAATGGTGCAAAGGGCTCAGAATGGCGATCTAGGTTATAACAATCAACTGCCTTAATGTGATAACTAACGAAATTGTTAAAAACCCCAGTGATTGATTCCTGGCACATCAAGTTCTGAGCTGGTAATTCCGAAACTTCATTGATGTTAGTTAATTGAGAATCGCCGGCTCCGCACATATGCTGTACTTGTACAAATGTTTGCTGTTCGGGCGTTTGTACACAAGTGTGATGGGAAAGTACGTGTTGGTGTGCGAACTTTCGGTATTTGTGTGAATGATGAACAGATTTCCGCTTATTATTAGATTCGATAAGTTTCAAAAGCAAATACGGGAACATATATGATAGAAATCACCGAGATATTTCACCCTCCATACATTAGTCCACCGATGGCTAGTGGTGTTATATGAAGTGTATGTCCTCGATAAATTAGTAGTTGGTCATGAGCCAGTGTTGGGTAAGATACTTTTTTTTTGAATCTAGATCCAGATACAGGTACTTCTAAAAAAGTGTATCTAGTTACAGATACAAGATACATTTTACTACGTGTATCTAGATACAGATACAAGATACTTTAAAATGTATCTAGATCCTTCTCAGATACAAATTAGATACCTACTTTAAAAAATTACACTTCCAGAAATGGAACCGCGTATAAACCATGATAATATTATTTTTAAAGAAAATCTGACGGAATTTAGGGTTGTTAACAAATCGATAATAATAATAAGACACAAAATAATTACTAGAGAACATTTTATTGGGATAGCCATCCAGTATCGCTGGCACTTCCAAAAAAGCACTTTCGTTATCATTCATTCTTCTAATTGTAGCACAAGAATTGATTCTGTACTTGTCCACTACTTTTATTTATACTGAGAAAACTTCAAGTTTTGTCAAGACTTTAGATAAGCCTACCGCTCGGTTATTACTTATGAGATTTGCTTGGAAATTCCCAATATCGAAAACAGCAAGGGCGGTTATTGTAATTTGTATAGCCACAATAGATAAATGTATACTTAAAATCTTAAGCTTCTTACAGTTCTTATCTCCTCAAAATGGGGATGTTTGAATGCTTATTACCATTACCTATCTTAAGACGTATTTGGGTTTTTCTGCTAAAAGTAAACCCTAAAATTTAAATGTCCAAAAATGTCCTAAATTTTAAATTGAAGAAATGTTTTAATAAAATTCGAAAACTACATAAAATAAATTATAATTCTTGAATGTATCTAGGATCTTTTATTGTTTAAAGAAAAAGATACCGCTTAATAGGATCTAGATACAGATACAAGATACAATTTTATAAACGTATCTAGATACAGATACTAGATACTTGAATAGTATCTAGATCCAGTATCTAGATACATGTATCTAGATACTACCCAACACTGGACTCATGACCTGACTTGGCAACGGTTTCGCTATAATATTATTTTGACAGTTATAGTTACAATGTAGGAAAGTTTTTGTTCATAGCAGCGTGGAAGCCTAATAATCAAATTTCTTATGAAGGAAGGCGAACATTCGACTGAAATTCTTACAAGAAAGCGAGCACAATACGGCGATTAATGTCTTCCTAAAATTCTGGTATTCGAAGTCTTTTAGAGACGGGTGAACTCGTGCAGAAAAAGAGCCTCATATACGACGAACTGCAATTTCGCTGAAAATTAAGAGAAATATTGTTCAGCAAGACAGATGGGTAATAGTTAGTGTAGGAACTATTGAAGATATCATAAAATTCAAGATAAAGTATTGTGAGTGCCAGGTGGACTTGTTGACCGAAGAGCACAAGTTAAACCGTTTGCAAATCGCTTCTTGCTTGCTGCTACGATATTAGAGAGAAGAAAATTAATTTTTGGACTTACTTATGGCAGGCCATGAAATCTGGCTACATTATTTTACTACCACATCTCCAAAGCTTAAAAAAGCAAAAACTGTTGTCAGCTGACAAAGTGATGCAATCACTTTTTTGGAATTCTCTTAAGCAACGTCGTACAATTATGGCAGACTGCTATTCTACATTTTAGTGCAATGCAATTAAGCAGGACCAAATGGAAGAGAAGACAAAGTTATGTTTGACAGAAGACGCAAGAAACATTCGACCTTACATCAATTAACCCGTCTTACTGAGTTAATCGAAAGAGGCTTTGAAAACAAGCTCCATACTACCGCTATATTTTTAGATGTGCAACAGGCCTTCGACACCGTATGGACCGAGGGACTGATATATAAATTACTTAAACACCAAATTCCAGATTATCTGCTACATATTATTCGTTCATTCTTAAGGAACCGTACTTTTAATATTAGGATCAACAATCACTTAGCAGATACCAAGCCAATTAAAGCAGGCGTCCCGCAAGGATCTATCCTCGGTCCCCTCCTATTTAACCTGTATGTTTGCTATATCCCCGATTTACCAAACACGTCATTAGCTATGTTCGCCGATGATACGACCATCATCACTCAAAACCGAGACATTATAGTAGCAGCAGAGCTCTTACAAGCTAGCGTGGATAAAATTAGCAATTGGTTCTCCAAATGGAGGCTAAAGTTAAATGCCAACAAAACAGAGGCTAAAATATTTACTCTTCGCAGACCTTTAACACCACCTAAAATAGTATTAAACAATCATACCGTTGATTGGAACGCGAACGATAGCGCAGTGAGGTACCTGGGACCTGGACAAGCGACTGTCATGGGGTTATCATATAAATAATAAACTTAATGCCTGCCATACAAGATTGATCAAGCTCTATCCAATAATTAATAGAAAGTCTTCCCTCCATATAGAATGCGGTACGTTAATCTACAAATCTATTTTGAGACCAATCATCACGTATGCCTGCCCTGTTTGGGGTAGTGCAAGTAAAACCCAAATCAACAAACTTCAGGTTATGCAAAGCAAAATATTACGCATCATCACTAAAGCACCTTGGTTCGTCCGAAATGATCAAATCCATAGGGAGACCAGCACACCTACAATCATTGAATTCATTAACATGCTCACCCGCACTTATATGGTCAACATTCGCCAGCTACCTAACACCGTCAACTTTGGTCTTGGTGAAAAAACCATCAACAATCGTCTTAAACGAAAACTCCCCCAGGATGTTCATTGCTCTACGTCGGATAACAGTGATTAATAGCGGTTCGGATAGTGCGACCGATCATAGTAAGTTCTAACTAGTGAATTAATTATAGTGAGTGGTTAACATCACAGTAGCCATGAATAGCAATTAATGCTGAACAGGCTACAATTATTCAAGCTAAAAAAAAAAAGGTTTGCCGCTAACCTAAACTGATGCTTATAACGATTTTAATATGCGCAAATACAAATACGTATATATAAATATTTAGATCCGTTACCGTTAGCCCCATAGAAATCATACAGAAAAAAACAATTTGATTGGTAGCAAGTAGGTATTCTACGATAATTCCTGTTGCAACATCTGAATTACATAATTTATCATAATTCAGTTCTTTTCAAACATTTCTTGAGATCTTTTAGTTTGACAATTTTGATTAATTTTGTTATTAAATACAATAAAGCTGAACCCGCGAGCTATTCCCCAAGGTTTAGTAATTCTAAATTTGTAATACCAAAACAGATCTATTTAATTGAGAATCATTTACCTGTATTGTTTCTCTGTCAATCTAAGGTGATGCTGATAATAGTTTTATTATATCCACATTTTACTATTTGACACTTCTCCCAGCTTTTCACATAGGTAGTGTCAAATACCTGGGAGTTATTTTTGACAAACAGCTGAATTGGGAGAAACATTTGAAAGCTAAACCTGAAGAAGCAAGCATTGCCTTCTGGCAGTGTCGCCGCGCTATAGGTTTATCCTGGGGACTCTCTTCCAGCATTACCTTGTGACTGTATACTGCCGTAATCAGACATCTGCTATGTTATGGAGCCCTTGTCTGGTGGCCCAGGGTCAGACAAGTTACGGCAGCAACCAAACTAAAACATGTACAACGTGTTGCTTGCCTGAGTTCTACAGGCGCTATACGTTCAACCCTTACGGCCGCCTTAGAGGTGATCTTATGCCTTCCACCACTCGACCTTTTTGTGGAGGAAGTAGCTTTGAGGCTGCGCTATAAGGGTCTGTGGATCACAGCAGCCAGGGGAGGCAGACATACCCGCATCCTAGATGAGGCAGTCGTCAACGCGCCTCTTCTAGACGCAATGGTAGACTACCGTCCTCCAGAATATGCCTTCAATAGAGACTTCAGTGTTTATGCCAATGCTGAGACAATTCAGCATATGGATAGATCCATCTTTAGCGAACTATCTAAAACAAGACATGAAAGGGGCGCTGGAGTCTTCTCCAATGACCTTAACCTACGCCACACTACACCGCTAGGCAAAATTGCTACTTTCTTCCGCGGAGGTAGTGGGAATAATGCATGGTGCATAGGCAATTCTTGAACGACAGATCCAACGTATTGGTATCTACAGTGACAGCAGAGCCGCTTTACTAGCCCTGGGTAGTTGCAAAATTACCTCAGGAGTAGTACTGCAGTGCCGTGAAGCTCTCGCCGATATCTCAAAATAACGCCATTTCTCTGATATGGGTGATAGAACATGACGGAAACTACGGCAATAAGGAGGATGATGATATTGAGCGACTGGCCTCTGAACGACCTACTTGGGTGCCAGAACCCTATAACGTTATACCTATATCCCTGAGGACATTAAGCTTTATGTTATACCAAGAAACCCTAAAAGATTTCACATGAAGATGGGTAAACACCGAAAGTTGACGTCATGCAAGAGCTGCTATTAGTGCACTCTCGCCAAAGACAGCCAAATATTGTGTGCAGCTGTCCCGAAAGAACCTGCGATTAGTTGTAGGTATCTTATCTGGATACTGGCGGACAGCCCAAACTGTCGAGGATGCAACAGAGATAACGAGACGGCAGAACATGTCCTGTGTCACAGTCCAGCTCTCGCAACAATCAGAGGATCCATGTTGGGAGACTTTTGGCCTGATATGACAGAAATCAGCAACACATTAATTGCGGATGTCTTCAAGTACATCCAAGGGATTGGAAGGCTTTGATGCCCAAATTGGGGAGCGGCTGGGGAGGCAACATAATGGGCCCACCTTGTGGCCTAAGTGCACGTGAGGTAACAACTCACACTCCACCACCAAAATCTACAATGACAATGACAATATATCCACATCTAAATACGCAGATGCAACACAAGTATAGTATAAGCAAAAAGTAAATTCATCAAAGGTGCCTATGGAATTTTAAAGTTATGTATATTAAAATAGCACAAAATAATTACCTCCTGTTAACCTCTGTTGGTAAAATAGAGACCCTTTCTGTAATATTAACGCCATAACCTCACTTAAAGCACATGGCTGTTTACTCTTCTTCTATTATTAAATAAATTAATGATTTATAAATTCATTGGTAACAATCAACAATGCAAATGCAACAACTGCCACTGTCATAGACAATTTATTGTTCTGTGGTGTTAAAATACACAGACTTCAAAATTCCACAAACACCCCTGATGAACTTACTTTTTGCTCATTTTTTCATTGACAGCCTTTTTATCCCACTGCTGAGCATCGGCCTCTTCTCTGCCATGTGTTTCTCAGCGCTAAGGTAGAAACCCGGTTTAACGTCGAATTCGAACGACAGAAATTCCAGAGAACGTTTTCAACAATAAGATCCCCCGGTTACAAACCGGATTGGGAAATTTTGTGTGGTGGGTTAAAGACAAGATTTGTATAAATCTGCATAGTACTGGTTGGGTTTCGAACCCAAGCCAGAATCGACGTATTATTCAGAAAGCAAGCGCTCTATCAACTGAGCTACCACCACACCACACCACTGTTTGCTCATACTCTATTTAAATATCTTATAGTCTTATAGTCATCATCAGAAAGTAATTTATTTATATAAAAATAATCAGTGTATTAGTAGCAAACTAATCTTGCAAATTTGTATTGTAGGTTCTCTAAAACATAATAATAAATAAGTTATAGGCAGAATCTTGTAAGCTTTTTCTAGTATTTGGTAAATGTGTAGTCCTGTACGTTGATATTACAGAGTTTCATCTGCATTAATCTAACATACGTTTTGTCCTCTACAGCGTTCACGCAGCCGTTTCTGGATTATTTCAGCTGTTCATTACGATCTTCCCATATTTCTTCATTTCTGTAGTTATCATGGCCGATTTCAAAACTGCTGTATCGTAAATTAATATATATGGATATTAAACCGAATATCATGCAGATAATTAATGCACAAGACCCATTCCAGAACCTTTAGAAGTTATTTATGCAATTTCTTCCAACTTCCAACGTACCCCTAATTGAATATATTGTAATACAAAGATCTATTGGCATTAATTTGATACCGGCGTAGCACTTAATACTGTACAAAAGTAAGTTGTTATGTTGTGTAGTCACGCAAACGCTGTAATTTAAAATCTGCAAATATCTTTGTTACTTCTAAGAGGTTTACCGAAAATATCAACGCTTTTTAGTTTTCTTAATTATATGCGTAATACCAACGTGAAACATCTGCACCTTGTAATAAGTACTGGGTTTAGATGTAATAGTTTCTATATTTTTATTATTAACATATACTGTCAGTAACTCCTCAGGCGTATAATATACATGTCAATGAAGTTCTTAAATAAAATGTTATTTTTAGTGCCTCTGTTAGGAGGTTTAGAAAGACTTTTTTACTATTTCAGCAGCATTTATTTTTTCTGAATGTCTTAAACTGATTTGTATAGTAAATACTATTTGTTTCGAAGTTTGTTTTCTTTGGCTGCACTCATCAAACTGCCTTTGTTTTGACTGCCAGTAAATAAATAAAATGGCTCTTCTCTATATTGTTTTATTGCCAACTACATATGCCAAGGTCATATTATGGTCTAATATTTCCAATTTCTTGACAAAAATGTACTTGAACATTTACTATACAATAATTGCACTGATTTTATTGGCTGGTAAACATCCAATGAATATCTTTGTACAGTAAGTTTATAAAAGCTCTCTTGTTTCGATTTGCTCGCTTCGTATCACCTACCATCGGGTGCAAAATTAGTTTCTAGCAGCTGATTTTGATTTCTTGGAATTATTATAAGTCTGTTTATTATGCAACGTTAACAAAATGACGGTATCACTCGATACTTTTCTAAGCTGTTTAACACGTGTCAGTTATATTGTTAGAAATGTTTTATTCCGTATCAAATAGGCGTTATACATCATCATCTACTGAACACAATATATCGTACAATGAAAACTTAAATTTCGCCTAATTCAAATGCAATTCTTGTTTGAACAACCAATAAACTAAAATTTAATGGTCGACTGTAGCACATTTGTACCAGCTTCGCCAAATTCTAGCTATTCTTGTTTGGCTGCATGAAATACGAGGAAATATAAGAAGGGATTTGTAAAGGAAAAAGTTACGACGATGAAAACTATATTATTTTTAGATGTAGTAGAGCAAGATCAGAACTATATGTTACATATGGAAGAAGGTCCCACTGAGCTTTGTTCATGATTTCAATTGTTCTTGCAGCCGTATGAGGGCGAGCTTCTCTTGGAGCAAACATTCAGACCTTTGGCTTCTCTTACATTTGTCACTTGTTACTGTATCACGCAAAGGTGCCAAACAATAGTCTGCACTAATTGTACGATGTCCACTAACGAAATCAACAAAGGCCACCTTCTGAGAATCAAAAAAAATGTTGCCATCAGTTTACCAGGTGACAATACAGTTTTTGGTTATTTTGGCGTTACCACTGCATGCTTGCACGTTTTCACTCAGGAGTAAAATAATGTGTATCCAGGTTTCACCAGTTGTCATGATTAAGTCCAAACCTTCATCGCCTTCTCTCGCACAGCGCTACAGTAAAGAAGAAGCAATTTTGAAACGATGCAAGTTGTGTTCTTCTCGTAACGAGTTTGGAATCCATGTGGAACTCACCTTACAATACTTTAGGTTGCTTTGCTATCGACACTAATATGCAAATTTTGAGAAATTACACTAGTTGTTACCCGCCTGTCTTGTTCAATTGGGGCCTAAACTTTTTCTTCAATTTCACAGTTAACCTAAGTTGCAGCTCGTCTTACATGGGCTCATTTTCTACATGAGTTCTCTTGACTCTAAAATATTTCGACCACTGAAACATCCAACTTTTAAAAAGACATTCTTCTTCTTCTTCTTACGGTGCCTTCTCTGGATCAGAGGTTTGCGATTACGTTGGCAAACGTTTCTCTATCTTCTGCGGTTCTGAATATTTGTTGTACATTCATTCCTGTCCAATTTCTTATGTTTTTTTAGCCAGGACGTCTTTCTTCTTCCTCTTCCTCTCTTGCTTTCTATTTTTCCTTGCATTATTAACTGAAGTAGTTGGCATTTCTCATTTCTCAGTAGATGGCCCCAATTAGCTGTGTTTCTCCTTTTAATAGTGCAAAGGAGTTCACGATCCATTCTCATGCGACGTAGAACTTCCTGATTTGTGATTCCTTCTGTCCATGAAATTATAAGAATCCGTTTACCCAATCACATTTCAAAAGCTTCCAA
The DNA here is from genome assembly GCA_014611495.1 of Limonius californicus. Taxonomy (NCBI): domain Eukaryota; kingdom Metazoa; phylum Arthropoda; class Insecta; order Coleoptera; family Elateridae; genus Limonius; species Limonius californicus. Next base: position 31,672 of record JABXWE010015815.1, read on the forward strand.
TGTTTGTTCTGTATACATCCTTTTGATTCATGGTCCAGGCTTCCATCCCATAAAGAAGTATTGACCAAATGTATCCTTTTACCATTCTCCATCTTATTCGTAAATTCAAGTTCTTATCAGTTAAAAGTGACCTCATTTTTATATATAAACATATAAGAAAGACACATTAATCACCGTATTATGCCCACAATCTTGTAAGAATTTCAGTCGAATTTACAAAATCATTCGTAAAAAAATTGAATACGACAATGGAAGAAACTTTCCCATATCGTAACTGTAAATGTCAAAATAATCTTATAGCGAAACAATTGTCATGCATATGCTAACAAGAGTGGAGGCCAGCCTTTTTAATTTAATTTTTGAAATTGCGTTTAAATGGAAATTTTAATTTAAATATTCTTGTTTAAATTTGAACACTCCTCATAATATCTCTACTCACTTCTTCTATAAATCTATACTATTACAGATTTAGATATGCCAATTCGCAATCTGTAAGGGTACTAAATCCACGCAAGGGCTTGGTTTAACAATCCAAGCTCAAAACTAAATTCTTCTTTTCCTATTTTGTTAGCATAAGTACTGTAAGTTAACATGAAACGCTATTCTTTGTGATAGCAGGCGGGAATGGAAATGTATTGGCTTCAGCTACACATCGAAAAGTTACCAGTGTGGGGTTTCGTCCATCTGGCAACTACGAATAATGGATAAAAGCAACGGGAATGTTTATTTGGTATTTTAAGCAATTGTTTGCTTTATTATTAGAATGAAGTACAAAGGTGTTTATTAAAAAGTATTATAGAGATTTCAAAAATTTTAGTAGTTTTGTCAGAAATTGTATCGCATTAGAAACAATGAATGTGGGTTTTAGAAACAAACGTGTATTTATATGAAACTTTTAGACAACAATCGGGCTTTATAGCTATTGCACGTATTTTGAGGCACCCTGAATGGGTTCTAGGTAATTTGCGCGCCACCATTTGCTCGCCGCCGTTTGCTCGCCACCGATTGTTTGTTGGGAAAGATGCTCGCCATCCATTTGCTCGCAATAGTAACTAATACTAACTGCACCAACACAACTGCACGTACTTTGCTTCATAATTAAAACGTTAATTTTATTTTTGGAGACCATAGTTATATGAAGAGTACCTATTATTATTTATATAATAGATTTTAATATTTTAAGTAACTATTCGTTTATGGCAGTGGTATGGGCGGATATCTGAAAACTTAAAATGCAGTTTCTATATCAATAAAGCAATTTTAACAATGTTTGAGACGATATAGGTTAAAATTATTAAAAACTTACGACGTAAATATAAGATTCTCTGTTTTATTAGGACAAACAATTCAAATATTACCTTATATGAATTTAAAACTAGAACACACAACCATACTTTGGCTATCAACAATCCTTAGAGGAGTGTAAGATTTTTAGAATTACTAACAGATAATATTTTATTTTAAGAATAAACTGCTTGTCATGTATCTGTTCGGCGAGCAATCGGCGCGGCGAGCAAATAGTTGTCGAGCATAAAGATCTGGGAGCAAACAGCAGGTAAGAAAACTGTGGCGAGCATTGCTATACTTTTCCGTAACAGTATACAATGTGTAACTAATGTAGTAGCCATCCAAAATAGTACCTTAAAACGTAGAGGAACACTTTTGTACTGAACGACGATGTTGTTTATTCAGATTCGTTATTATATTACACTTTAGTCTCTAATATTTACGTGCAAGCCATAAAAGTACTGTTTTAATTAAGAAAGTCATTAACTTTTGTTTAAATCTTTTTTTTGGAAGAACATTTTTCCAGTTGCTCTGAAAATATACAACGAATCATTAAAAGTTCTTAATTAGAACTCTTTGTTTCATAACTTTATTTATTAAATTACGATTTTTCGAAACTTGTTGGAATTCTAAAGCAATTAATATTTTAAATTTAAAGTTTAGTTTGGAGTTTTTGAAGCGGGTGTCCCATTTAAATAAATTTCCGTAAACAAGGTCTTCCTGTTTTAAACCACTAACTTAAGCGTAATTTCTGTAGAAGTGCGGTAGCAGATGAATTAAGTTTTTTAATTAGAATTAATTTAAATACTTCTAGTTTCTTAAAAGTTCCATTGAAGTAGAAACCGTTGCTGTAGTAGCTATTGATTTAAGGTTATTTTCAGACTTTTGTATGCTTCATAGCAGAACTTCTTGTCGTTAATTCTAGGCAAGACTATATTTCAATGCGACTAATTATCACCATAATTAAAAATTCGCTTATAAAACGAGACGGTGCCATTTATTTTATACTAAACGTTGGGCTTTAAAACATTGAATGAATTTTAAAGCTTTCCGTATGAGAGTAGTAAATAAAAATACCTTTCAGCTGAATTAATTAACGTTTTCCCATTCATTAAAAATGTGCATTAGATGTTTTTAATTAATGGATTGTGCTTATAAATTCAAAACGATATGTGATTGAAGCCTTGAAGGTTTGCTTTGACACTTTTGTATTTATACAATTGCAAATTAGCTTGCCGAATACAATATGTAAATTACTACATTTTGCTCCCGGTAAGTTACCAATGTTTCCTGGAGTGAAAGTTTTCATATAACAGGAATATGCAGTGATGTGTTTAACGAATAGAACGCCACATAATAGTATCACTTCAACTCAGTTGTTCTGAATAATAAGTATCATACGATATTAAAGTGGGTAGGAGTTGAGAAACTATTTCTGAAATCCGAGATTCTGTAACAATTTCTACATGTAATTGTAATTCGCGTTAGACTAAATGAAATTGGGATAATTGAAAACATTGAATGGGGGTTTCAAATTCCTGCCGAACATTAGTAAAATTATTACTCGAAACTGTTTAATAATTGGGATTATATTCTGTTAATCAGATGTTTCAATGGCATTCATATTGGAATCCGTAAAGTACAACTGAAAACAGAAAAAAATCCTTCAAGCTGCTTTAGTATGCGAAGATTAGTCTAAAAGAATTTGAAATGTAACTAATGCTGTTATAGATTATACAACAGTGTAGACTTATATTATAAATTATTGCATTTCATACCACATAGCAGTTTAAGGGCACTCTGTTGTCCTGTACGAGGAGAAAAATTATCTACAGGCGAATGAGCTTACAGTGGTGTTAGACCAATAGCATAGGATCCGGAAAGCAAGTGAGAAACGACTATATTATTATTTCAAGAAACGTATCACGGATATTAACTAATCAAATATGGCCCCAAGACTCCGGCAGACCGTAAACGCTCAAAGAATGCTGAGAATCCCCAGAAGGAAAAAAGAAATATCCACAACGAACGTAAGAAGCCTTCTAGAAAATGGTAAATTAGCAACTATAACGCGAGACATGGAAAGATTGAGAATTGACATATGGTATTAGGTATGAGTGAATTATAATGGAAACTCAATAGTTCTTTTGCTATTACTGGTAATCATCATGCGTATTTTTCAGGAAACCAATGTAAGGTTGGGATTATAAGAAATAAACAGCTTATAAAATAGGACTAGTACTGGTAGAAACATTCCAAATGAAGGTTATGCACGTGGATCTCCCCACAACACAACAGAAATAATATACGAAGAGTGTTCAAATTTAAACAGTAATATTTAAATACAAGCTTCATCCAAAATGTAATTACAAAAATTAAATTAATTGAAGGTTAGTCATGACTCTTGTTAACATATCAATATTGTAATGTGTAATTTGTATACCGTGTTGGGACCGGGTGTCAGAGTTATCAGATCTCTCTAACGTCTCTGTCGAAAAGTTATCGCCATTGTAGCGAGGAACAGTTTCTTAAGAATAAAGGCGTAAATTCGGTTGAAATTCTTACAAGCTATGAGCACAATACGACGATCAACGCTATTCTTAAAGTCGGGTGTTTAACTGGTCGAAATCGTTTAGAAACGGGCGAGGGGAGGTATTAGGAAGCTTCCAGAGCAGTTGCGCAAGTGCATCGCTAGCCAGGGGAACTATGTCAAGAAGTTATATAGTTTCCATCGTTTTAATATTGTGATACCCCTCTTTATAAATAAATTCCTATTTAAATTTCAACACTAGTGGTACGAATGCATTATAAACAGTATCCGTAGTGTAAAAATTTATCCAGGCACTGGATCACGCCACAACCCAGTAGTAACCACAATGTGTATTATAAGTTAAAGAGAATTAGGCAACCACCAGCTAAATACCAAACGGACTTGAAGATTATGAGCATAGTTGAGCATATAGAATATAGAGAACATATTAATTACATCATGAAAATACGGTGTTCAACTGAAGAAGACCATAATCCTAATTGTGCAAACAGTCATGGAGTCATAAACAATACAGTATGGCATGCTGTGGAAAAGGATATTTCCAAACAACAACCATCCAAGGTTAAACAAAAATGAATGATAGAAGAAATTCTACAACTCCTGGACCAGAGAAGATTGGAGAAAGCGGATCCACAAATAGAACAAAGAAGTGCACTAGCAAATAAACTCTAAATTAAACAAGCCAAAGAAAAGTTAGAGAGGTAAAGCGAAGAAATAGAGGAACCGCAAATAACTGTTGTGAATGGCCCCGATGAAATAGAATTAGAGTGAGAAGTCAAAGAAATTAGGGGAGGAGTATATGACTAACTTATTCGAAGATACTACAGGTAACATATGTCCGGAAATAGATTCTTATCAAGGTTCTTGCATTCTTAAATCATAAATCAGAAAATTTGGATCAAATAGTCCATATTTCTGGGTATAACAAAAAACCTGCTGAATACGAAGAAAACGCAAATCGAATTGTTTTTTTTATGGAACTCTTAAGGTCATAATTCCAGGAAAACCTTTTGATGGAAATTCAAAAATACCGATGCTTCCACGGAATTTTGAAAGATATGAACTAAGCAGAAATTTATATTTAGAGAATACAGACTGAACATTTTAATTTTAAAATTGCATAACAATTCACAGAACACAAGAGAATCAGAAATGAAGTCAACGCAAACGTAAGAAGAATAAAACCAGATTACTGGGAAGCATATACTAATAATTTACGAAGGGATTACTACGGATAGTAGCAACAGATCTGGAAGATGATTCGAAACCAAAAGAAGGAAGTAGCGGAGTATGTGCAAATTATTAATGTAAAAAGAAAAAATCTGGATACAGCACTTTCGAAACTTATATGCCACTGAGTACGAAGGAATAGCTATCATGGAAAAACCTATAAGAATTATTGCACAAGTAAATGAAGAAGAAATCAACGACGCAGTGAAGAAATTTAAAAATAGGAAGTCACCAAGGGAAGATGGGATTACTAATGACATGTTCAAATATGGAGGAGATACGTTAAAATAGCAAATTATAAAACGTATACAACAGATATTCACTCTATCACACATACCGCAGGCGTGGAAAACAAATCTAGCTGATATTCCTATATTTAAGAAAAGGCAAAAACAAGTACTTGAAAATTATAGAGGTATGAATATACTAAGCACGCTTCTGAAACTCGCAAAGAATGTATTTCAAAAATTATCGGATATTATAAAATTATATGACAAACAACAGGTATTACACAAAAATTAAGGTTGGGGGAAATGTATCTCAGAAAATACTTGTCAGAAAAGGTGTTAGACAGGGAGATTCATTTAGTCCGCTGTTGCTTAATCTCATAATGAACCAAATAATAAAGGATATGAAAGAAGAAGAAGGATATAAAATGGGAAACAAAAAATTTAATATAATAAGTTACGCTGACGACGCAGCACTCGCTGCTGATAGTGAAAATAAAACTACAAAAACTATTACTTCAGTTTTCACAAAGCGCTGCTAAACTTGGTCTAAAAATATCAACAAATAACACGAATTCCTTAACAAATTGCTAGCGAGCTAATACGATGTAGATTGGAAATACGAGGAAGTCTAAGTAACGGAATTCAGGTATTTAGGCATACAAATAACAAGCAACATAACCTTAGAAATGGAAGTTAAAGAGCATGCAAATAAAGCATCTCGACTGCACGGGTGTCTAAACGACATTATATGTCGCAACAAATATTTGAAAATAGAATCTAAAGTACGTATTTATAAGAGTGTCGTACGGCCTGTGATGCCCTATGCAGCTGAAACACGAGCAGATACAGGAAAAACTAAACAACTGATAGAAGTGACAGAGACGCAAACATTACAAAATATTGTGTAAAAAGACATAAGAAGACAATGTGAGAGGCAGAAATAAGAGAATGGGTGAAGAGAAGAGTGAAACAACCACGCTCGAGAATGTCAGAAACACGATTAATAAGAATGGCACGGGACACCTCCACCCCAGGGAAGAAGAAGCCTTGATCGCCCTCCCAAGAGATGGATTGATACTCTGGAATAAAACAGGCTGAAAGCTTATTAATGAAGAAGAAGAAAAATTTTAAAATACGTTTGTAAGGTACTTGCATTATAGCCTCAATGGCAAAAGCTGCTCTAAGCTAAAATGGAAAAATTTAGTGGCAATTCGTGTACAAAACATAGATATTTAAATTAAGGGTTCTACATGAACAGTTTGTGAAAACATATGTGTGGAGCATTGCCCTACACGGATGCGAAACATGGACTGTGTCAAATGTGGAAAAGAAAAAAATAGAAGCATTTGAAATGTGCTGTTGGGGGAGGATACTGAAAGTGAGTTGGTTGGATAGAGTGACAAATGAAGAGATAATGAGAAGAGCACAAGAAAGTCTATGGAAAAGTATGAAGAAGAGACGTGATCAACTGATGGGCCACCTTTTACGACAAGAAGGACGGTTAAAAACAATAGTTGAAGGAATAATCGAGGGGCTTAATTCTAGGAGAAGACCACGACTACAGTATATGGCACAAATACTCAAGAACATGGACTGTAATACCTACAGGGAATTGAAAAGACTAGCCATGAGTAGAAAAGAGTGGAGCACTGCGACCAACCAATTTGCGGATTGCAAACCAGAAGAGAGAGACATGAACAATGTAAAGAAACGCCGACAATATTTGTGTGTGGGAGTGTTTTGGAAGCTTTTCAGTTACTATTTCAGTACAGTAGTCGCGATGCAAGAAGACCAGAGTAGGATAAAAATGAAAACCATATCAGCCAAGTTGCCGAGGATATTAACACCGTAAAGTAAGCTTAGCTAGAAAAGGATGCAGTGTCGCAACTAAGGGTTTTCATTTTTATCCTACTCTGTTCTGCTCACATTGCGACTACTATATCTGCAGGCCTGGGAACATTCTTTGATTAAAAGACATAAGTGCAAACTGTTTATTGTGGGATAATAATTTAAAAATAATTTGCATTCGGGAAATAGTAGTATAATGTATTTTTTTAAGGAGTGTCATAACTGAGTGCAAATTTAGCCTCATCGCATACACTTTGTTCTGGAATCGCTGCAGTATTTCGATATTTGATGTGCTGGCCGATGCCCAGAGAGGGATTCCGTAAATCCATATAGGTTTTAAGATTGCTTTATACAGCAGGAGTTTATTGTGTCGAGATAGCTGCGAGGTTCTTCCCAGCAGCCAGTACATCTGTCTAAATTTCATGCCCAGTTGTTTTCTCTTATTAAATATATGTGTGCGGCACGTTAATCTTCTGTCGAGGGTGATTCCAAGGTATTTGACTTGAGTTGCTAAGGGAATTTGATAGCCATTCAGAGTAACTGGAGGGCAGCTGTCCCTCCTCATAATGAAAGTGATATGGGTGGACTTGCTTTCATTGACCTTTATTCGCCATTTTATTAGCCATGATTCGAGCTTGTTAAGATGATGTTGTAAGTTTGCAGATGCGTCAATGTGGTTGTGATGCGTCGCCACGATTGCGGTATCATCCGCAAAGGTGCTGTTGTTGTAAATCTAGTCGTTGGTAAGTCCGCCGTGTAGATTAGGTAGAGAAATGGGCCGAGAATGCTCCCTTGTGGTACCCCAGCATTTATCGGACAAAGGTCAGTGTTCAGTTCTTGATAATTTATGTAGAAATGTCTGTGTAAAAGGTAGGATTTTAGAAGGGAATATATGGTATACGGTAACGAGGTTTTGAGCTTATAGAATAATCCAGCATGCCACACTTTATCGAATGCTTGGCTGATTTCGATAAAAGCGGCAGAGCAATACTGTTCTGCTCTAGAGTGTTATTTATTTGATTCATTAGCCTATGGACTTGTTCAATGGTTCCATGTCCTGTCCTAAATCCGAATTGATGTTCGGGTATAAGGTTTTTTTCATCAATAGTTTGCATTATTCGATGTAAGAGTAGTTTTTCGAAAACCTTGGAGAGTAGCGGCAAGAGACTTATAGGTCTGTAGGACGTTATTTCTGACGGATTTTTCCCTGGTTTCGGTCTCATAATTATGCGTGCAACCTTCCACTGGCTGGGGAAGTAATGAATTCGTAGAATTGCATTGAATATTTGGGTTAATGCTATAAAACACTGTAGCGTACATTCTCTGAGCACTGTTCCTGTGATTATATCGTACCCTGGAGCCTTTTTTTATGTTATGCTTCGCACCATTGTTGACGCTCCATGGTATATTCCAAATACAGTGCTACATAAAGACCTAAAAATAGTTACAGTGCGTGAAGAAATAACAAAATACAGTGACAAAATAGCAAATACATATTAGAGAACTAGCTGTCAATTTGTTAAATGAAGGTAATGAAATCCGCCGACTAAAAAGATGCAAACCGTCAGACCTGTTACGCAGATTTCCAAATTAATATTGTAATTAAAACCAGTGCATGTAAATTATGAAATAGGAGATATCTAATGGGTTATCTCCTCCATGACATGTAGGTATTATTCTTAAGCTTAGTATTTAAATATAGATCATACAATGTACTTATAGCCTGAGGCACTCCAGGCTGATTGTATAACAGAAGGAGTTAATAAAAAAAAAAGTATACAAATTCAAAATCTTAATGGAAATCTAACGAGTAAATGTAGATCTACGCGAATTAACCAAAATAAATCAAAAGGAATCTTCTCTTAGAACATAGTATTTCCCGCAACGCCTACAGAGTTCAAGTTTTTTCGTCCTATGGAAATAATTAATGCGATCCAACGATAATGAAGTCTTTAAAGATTTACTGCGGAAGTTAATAATGCTCAGTACACCTACAACCAATTATTAAACGAAAGGCAGGAGAAAGAAGGTGCCCTGTCATATAAAATTTGTAACAGAAATATAACATTTTTTTGGGATTACGAAATCATGCCTACGTCAGCACTAATTTGATCTTATAAAAACGGTTGACAGCAGATGCCAAAATATAGGTCATTAGTAACTTTTAGAATTTGGTTTCTTCAGTTTCAGAAAACCTACGCAATAAGATTAACAGTGACGTTCCAACACAATCAGAGCGTGTCACGTTCAAATTTAAATTAGAAATCTTCAATATAAAATTCAAATTATTTCTACAACTACTCAAACGTTTGGTGGAATTAAACATATAATATGATCAATAATATTTCGGGAAGGGTTGGCAGTGAAAAGCATAGTATGTGTCTTTACTTAAGTTATGCGTTTTAAAACATGTACTACGATTATTTAATAGTTTTCAAAGTTCGCTTAAATTCAAACAATTTAGGACAGTAGGTAATATTTTATTTCGTAAATATGGCTTTGTACAGTGCCTTGACATCGGTTATAGTCTACTGTCGCCTATTGGCAGTTGAATTAAAATCATTACACGTCTTAGCGGACAAAATACACGAGAAGGATATAATTTTCAAAATTTAATAAATTCTGTGCAAAGAAGGCTTTTCAAGAAGTTCTAAGTGATAATGGGATTCTACAAAATGTTAGTCTTTCCATTGAATTAAAATAGTAAAAAAATATCAATTATTATTTTTGCGATTCAGTTAAACAGGATTTTATAAATAAACAATATTTTTGTTTCGTTGTAATAAAAATATTACTAGAAACACCACAAAAGTTATTAATTTTTGTAATATTTAAAGAAATTTACGTTTTGCATATATTATCTATGCCTATATTTGTGTATCTGTCTGTATATAGAGCATATCCTAAAATCCACAGCTAGTGAACCATCGCCCATTAATTTTCAAGATCCCAATCCATATATTCCATAGATCCATAGTACAGGAAGGTAGAATTGCCATTCAGCATGAAACTTACAGCTTACTTTTTTTTCCTTCATTCATACTACCGCCCCCCCCCCGGACCGTTTTCGCATTACTTCAGGGGGATGCGGGTGTCCCTTACATACTATGCATTCATGCAACATGCACCCTAAACTACGCGGCCAATCGGACCGCATTGCACTGTGACCTAGAGTAGTAACGCGTATTCGCACAGCTCCACCGAGGTCTCTACAGCCTACTTACTGAGCTGTTGATCCACATGAAATATAATAAATGTATATTCAATTCGGTATAATAGCATTATCGAAAAGGTACTGAAAACACTATTACTGTATAAAGCGAACTACCATAATGATAAGCTTTAAATATACTCAACAAAACATAAATATTCAAACTTTTGGTTACTTTTTTATCTTTTATTAAATATTAATTTGTAAATACTTGTTGTTCCTTTTAGTCGTTCAATTCTTTTTTTCAAAAACCGTATCGGTTTAAACCCTGTCCCACTGCTATGTGGAGAAAGCACGAAAACATTGACCCAACCGTTCACGAACGGTGCCTGTGGAAGCGAGCGGGCGTAACCTTCGATTTTGACAGCTTATAACTCGGTTTTAGGTAAACTGATCCAGACCAATTTTGTTCTTTCACATAGCTAATCTCCACCGCTAATCACTTCCATTGGGAAAAATTCATGAAAATGTGTTTTGCGCCTTCTCTCCCAAAAATAACGTCGAAATTGGTCGTTGTTAGCTACACGTAGAAGTGTTACGAATTATTATCGCCGTTTTCCGTTTGCGCAGTTCGATGGAACTCTCCCAGCTTCTTAATTTTCCCCAAGAACGTCATTTCAGAAATTGACCATCTTCAGGGTCAAAAATGTCAAAAACGCGGCGGCGGTTAAAAACGGTCATATTTTCGGACGGTAAGACGATAACTACACTTGTCTTGAATCTGTTATCCAGGTATCTCGCTCCGTTGTCAGCTGTCTGCATTTTGCCACTGGAAATGTACCTACCCGATTTTCCAGTTGTTTGGGAAAATTTTAAAAATTTTCTGTACTTATATTTTCCTATTCAAACGAGCTACCGCCGCGCACAATACTCGCAAACATGCAACCGATCCAATCAGCTGACAATGGTCTGTCGCCAAGGACCGCAAAATGTTCTGATTTGAAGCGCTGTAATTCTGAAACTGTACGATTTGTAGAGATGAGATTTACGCGGTTAGATGTGACCTTCCTAGTGCGCTTTGTGAGTGCTACCCCGGGCCGAAACCTTTTGGATCAACATAACCTCAAATTATTTAGGTTAATGGTACGAACACGAAGGCTACCCCCTGTCACATACGCGTCTTCTTCTTCTTCTTCTTCTTTGTATAGGCCAATGGCCTGTTAATTACCTACAATGCAGTAGGTTCTGTGAGCCCTCTTTGCACGTATGCCGGGCAGGTGGCTAGCCTAACCCGTCGAACAGAGAAGAGAAGTTCCACTACAAGGTTAACGATTGTCAAAGATGTTTGTAAGACAACCGGGACCGACGGTTTTACGTACCCTCCGAAGCACGACCGGTTGCATATGCCACTATATTGGTCAACCCATCCAAGTACTGACCGCGCGGATTGTGCTGGACTACGAATACCGTTTGACCGGTGTCCGCAGCGCTCCGCTATGCAACCGATTGAAGAAAGTAAATAATTTTATTTTGTGTTTGTCCATTGAGATGCCTCTATAAAACTGTCTACAATAGGAAAGGGTTATAGACCAACACACACAGTCTTTTTTAATCAAATTTAGCTATGCCAATTTTCGAGAAATCCCATAAACATTTTTGTCAATCAGATATACGTTTGAAGCGAATTTGATTAACAGAATTTGAGGAAAATCCATGCTACTATGTAAACTAAAACATACATTTTTAACATGGGAATATGCATAGAATTTGAATAGTTTAAAGTTCTTAATATTTCAAGCTCTTCAGTCCTATGCAGGATGGTTCAGAGGGAACACTAAATACTTTAGGGGATGGTAGCACGGGCTATTTGGAGTTCAAAAGTTCATATGAACATGTGTCCAATTCTTAATCGTTACGAATATACAGCTGTTTGAATTTAAAAAGCCTCACAAAAGGAGTTGTAGCGGTAGGTTCCAAGAATTCCATCGCATCCATAAATTCCTCGGACCCACGGATTGAGTTACAATAGCAACAAGTTTTTTCCAGCTACACGAATAATGGAATCAGCTTCCTGCAAGATGATGTCACGTCCGCTAGGAATGCAAGAAGGGCTTAGAAACGCATCCCATGAATACCAAGACTACCACTCTTTCACCGGCACCACTACAGAGAGGTCGATGATATTGCAGTTTCAGTTCAGGTTGTGCATATTTCGATATTATTATCTTTTGTTGCCGTTGCTATATTCATTTATCATAAATATAATAAAAACCAATGTCGATACCCACAATATTGGTTTTTATTATATTTATTCAATCTATCCCACTATAAGACACTGGGACTTCAACGAATTTATTCATTTATCATTAAACCTTTTATTACCCGAACGATGTGTATTTATTTAGCCCAATAAACGCTAGTGTTAAGGAAAGTTAATTACTTATTGATTGCATTTATTGATTATTTAAATTATATAAAACACAAATAATTTGCATTACTTCAAAGTAGTTGTTCAAAAATCCTTACCGCCGGCTTCAATGCACTGTTCAAATTTCTTGACAATGTCGTTGAATAAAACCAAAGTCAAATCCCACAAAATAGATTTAATCTTGTTTCAAAGGTATCATCCTCAGACTAAAATAACCACGTATAATCATCTAACATGTTCAGAGAAAAATAAATAAACTTGCCTAATATGAGAAACTAGCAAAATTACAAAATTAACATATCAAAATTGTGTAGGAAAATATTAAACATGTAACACACCAAATGACTGAACTAAATGATACAATTCATAACTAAGAACCTAAACATTTCACGGAAACGCCGAAATTAAATATTACTTAAATTTACTTTAAGTCATGATGGATAACATTATTATGAATTTAAATTTAAGGAACCCAAAAATTTGGGACATCATTAAAACAGTGACAATATTACGTGTAGCTGTTCTGAGGTCATGTTGGAGTTCTTTTATGAGGACAGCACTATGCATAATGCGAACAACCATTTCGTCACATTTGTTTACTTTTCCCTTATAGAATTCGCTTTCCATCCATCCCCACAGACAAAAATTTGAATGAGTAAGGTCTGGGGACCTTGGTATCTAATGAACGTTACCATATCAGCCGATCTACCTTTCAGGGAAAGCTAGATTTGGATGATGTGTCACTTGACGGCTAGAATATGCAGGGGCTCCGTCATGCTGAAAGAATATGCCCATCCTTGTAGCCAAAGCAACCTCCTCCAAGTGTGATATGTCACGTGCTATTCAGATATTCAGAGTGCTGGAGTGCTTGTTATCCGTTTCAGACGTATGCCTGTATCGGATATGTACGCGCTAACTTCAAACAGCTGTATTTTTGTAATAATTGAGAATAGAACGCATCTTTATATGAACTTTTTTACCGAAAATAGTGTCATACTACCACCTACTAAAATATTTACTGTTCTTCCTGAAACACCCTGTTTATATCTCAGTGTATTCATGAATTTTAATAAAATTTATTATGTGATAGTTCAAATACTGATTTATCTAATATGGAATGGCTCCTTTACTTTATACTTATAGAAATAATTGATTGTCACTTTACATCACGACTACAAGCCACTTTAAGCTAAAAATATTTTATATGTGTTGGTATATTCTAAGTACAACAGAATCAATAAAGTAATTGCACCCTTAGGTCGTATGGATCACCCATCAGGATTCATTAAAACGTCGTTCGACTTCGAACGATCACGTTCTACTCTATCACATCATAACTAACTTCGATGTTTCCCAAGAGGTTGATGTGATGGGTACAAATTTGAAGTTCATAAAATAAACAAGTCCAGTTGAGGTAGTTTCATTAACGTTAGCTGAACTTTTTACAACTTTACTGCACTTACTTTCAACCTAAACGCTATGAATTCTTGAAAGAACAAACTTACGTCAAGTGAAGTATGCTATAAAATTACAAAACCTCAATTCAAATTAAAGCGCTGAACGTCGACATATTTTTATAGGTACACGTTAGGCGCAAGGAAAGTGTATAAAAAATGCGATCATTTACAAGCGGAAGCTTTTAATCTATAACGCGAGTTACCGAAACTTTCCAACTTTTTTTCAGAGACAGGTATGGGTAAAAGCTCTTTTTTAAATTGCTATTTATAGGAAGACGTTCGATTCTATATAAAACGGCTAAACGATGAAATACGAAGGCTCAAAATGCTTTAAGCTCGCGGGAGGTTTGTAGATGGAACCGGAATTTAACCCACTCAAAAATTTGTATGTACTTAAAATAGAATTGCTGTATACCAATTCTATGCGTTTCATCCCACCTTAAAAAAAAGCTTTCACATGCGAATAAATTAGCATATACAGCACCTTCCCCTGACAATCTTTATATACTGACATAACAAATATAAAGATAATCCTTGAATCCGCTATAATAAATATCCTGTCAAGGCAGGAAGTTATATATTAGCTTTCTAAATGATGGAAGTTTGTTCTGTTTATCTAATATACAGAGTTCTTTTTCTAATTGCTTACTGTTTCTGAAGTGTCAGAAGCTACAAAATGGTTAAAATTGAAACATTTAGTATTTGAAATCCTTGTTAATCAAATCTAAATAAATTTGCTAATAATGATAAATTGGGTGTTCTTTATTACTACTTTATAAATGAGGGTTTAAGAAAGATAGTATTTTATGCAGACAACAGCGGGCTCATAAGTTTTGAATAGCGATCAAGCAGTCCGCTTATTTTAGGAAAGCACACACAGAACACACTTAGATATTCGTTAATTGTTTTGCATGACGATTATTACGGATGTGTTTATCAAAATTTACAGCAACATGAAAACTAACCTCAAACTTGTGTGCATGGAAAAATGTTGCGTTTTCTAGAGTCGCTGTGCATTCGTGCACGGCTGCATTTTCAATAAACCTTTTAACTGTTACGAGAAGTTTATATTTCGTTAAACATAAAGTATGTATAAATTATTTAAAGAGCATATACTACCATCGAAAGCTTGTCCTCTTCTTCTTTGAGTGTTTTATCTCTTGCGAAACGTAACATAATGTAGAGCGCAACTGATGTACCGATGTTCTGGTGCTGGGTATTGAAGCCCAGACCTTCAATGTAGAAGTCTTAAGCGCTGACCTCTAGCCCATGGCCGGCTCAAGAAAAGCTTGTCAAATAGTCTAAATCAACATGGGTTCTCAAGCCAATCTTTTGGAAGGTATGAGGTATTTTCTGCTTTAAATTTTATTAATATTTCCCAAAATCCAAAGAGTTAATTGCTTTAAATTAAATTTTAGCAAATTATATCCGATATATCCTTTTCCTTGTAAACTCCATCTCCGTTTCCTTTCAAAACAGCCGGGCCTTGCTCGATTTGTTCGGCAAGCTGGTTACATGCATTGTGACAACTCACCAGGATTGTGTACCCATTTATAGTGTATTTTTTTAGTATTAGATATTAATAAAACTAGGGTGACTAGACGTCCCAATTTTCGGGATTTCTTCCTGTTTTGTGTTTGATAACCCAATGTCCCCAAGAAGTATTTTCGGGATCATCGTGGCCCGATTTTCAAATACTTATGATTTTTAGTTATTCTATGTAGATAATTCGCCATAAAACGTTGATATTTCTTAAAAGTTGTTGGAAAAACTATATTTATTTGTCGCTCCTCGTCTATTTCTGTCTCCATGTAATATGTCAACAACTTCGATTAAATTCGAATATCAAAATTAACGATTGGATCCGATCGTTTCAATTACTACTACTCACGAGTACATATAGTGTCATAAGTGGTCCACGACTGTCCAATGTGTAGCCTGTGTAGTAGTAGGTAGATTTTAAATAGTAATATTATATAATACATTTAAAATTGGTACCATAGCCTTGAAGTATAGACAACATGACAAAGAGAACGTGTACTTTCAATTATGAATACAGGGCAGTCTTTTAAGTTTTTACAAAAACCAGAAAAGAAAAAATTTTTTTTTTGGAACAAACTACTCTGTTGCATTTCAAAATATCCGTTTTTAAGATTTATACATTCAAACCACTTCCAGAAACATTTTTTCCAATCTGCAGTTGGTATCTTAAACACATGCTTTCTGAAGGTTTCAACAGCTTCTTGAGGTGATGAAAATCGCGGTCCATGCATTTTTCGTTTGACATTCGGGAACACAAAGAATGTTATGTGATTTTCAAATTTGCCGCTACACTTTATTAATTCCGTAAATTTATTTGCCGCTTCATAGGAATGAATATCGCTGTTTTAATTGAATTCTTATTTTGGGTTACCTTTTCGGTATTTTGTTTTGTCTTTCGAAGTTCGAGAAATGTGTCAATAGTTCTTTGTGTTAAAATCGCAAGCTTTGTTTTCTTCCGCGTTGACCTTGAACGTTTTCTGGAACGTCTTGCGTAAAGATTTCGTAAGGTTGTGCAATATCGTTTGGGAGAAGTGAGGTCCCCGTTGCATTTTGAGGCAGTCGGCATTTAGATTTCCGTCGGTCTCCGGCCCTCGAAAACAACATCCATCGAGGCCCGTAAATGTTTATCGAGTAAAGGTTGCCCGGTCCCCTCGTGGCTACTGTTAAATCCTCAGTTTGTTTGGAATATCGAATATTGCCGTAGGCAATCATTACCTCGACAACAGTCGGATGAATACAGTGTTTTAACAGTTTGGCCCTCAAATAAAGCAACTCAGTGGGGTTGCTCTTCTCGATTATTCGGATATAAACGAAGTGACCGTGGTGCCTCGTTACCCTCTGGTATTTGAACCCTGCAAGTGCTGTAGTAAAAGCTGTTGCATTTTCATCGCCCGATAAGCCCTGTCTGGCATCGCCGAAGTCAACATCTCCCAGGATCAACCATCCCTT
>JABXWE010015816.1:0-26480 GCA_014611495.1 Limonius californicus
GTACCCACCCACAGACAGACATTTTTTAAAAACCACTTTTTTGGGTTCCTAAAGACCCAAAACGGATATATCCGTTAAAATCTCGATTTCGAAAATTTTCATGATTTCAATACTTACCCTATACCTATAAGGTATGGGAAAGTAATAATTCAGTAGAATACTAATCATTTGTAAGGAAAATGTAAACAAGTGCAGTTACAAGTAAGGCAATCAGAATTACAATGGTCCAACAAGTAGTTAATTATGTATTGATTAGTGCTTTTCATGCTGTTACTAATCACAAGTTGAGCATATCCCCAATCCGAAATTTGAAATGTTTCAAAATCTGAAGTTTCTTGAGCACCAACATAAGGCCACGTATGAAGCATTCCACACCTGACTTCATGTCATAGTCAATACTCAAGTGCACAACAGACAGTTTGTTATATAAAAAAAAAACCCTTCCAGTTCCCTTCAGCTGTATATCTTAGTATGTTTAAGCAAATATTAAAAATCCAATTTCCAAAACACTTCTGGTTCCCTACATTTCAGATAAGGGCTACGAAGCCCGTAATACTTGTGCAACATGTCTTTACCTTATATCTGCTTTGATTGTACTAAGGTTGTCCTTTAAAATCTGTTTAGTTTAAATTTGAATCAACAATGTTTTAAACCACACGAAAAAGATTTACTATAATCCCAGGTACGAAATATTATGTTAGCACTTAAAAAATGAAATTAAAGATAATTTGACTAGTGTGTTATAAGAATGGTGTCCTAAATTAGAAAATAATGGTTTTGGCAAAAAGAAACTTATTACTACATTTATAAAGCCAAATAAGTCATTTTAAACACTTTTTATTCGTAAAAGAGCAAAAACAATGGAATTTATAGTAATTAATTAAATAATTTTATTGACGATAAATAAAATATCAACTATTATGAAGATTAATTTTCAATGCTTTTATGCCAGTTATTTTCAAGGTCAGAGTTGTAATACATGTTTATTGATATTTCATAATAGTTAGTAGATGTTTTTATAGGGGTCTGGCAAAACAAGTTGCATTAGGTGGTAAATTTTTGTGTATTTTTAAAATTCTCTGATTTTTGTTCTACATAAAATCACCAAATCACTCGCAAAAAAAAAACACAAATATCCCTGTTATTAGAATTTTTTTTGCATTTATTGAAGTGCCATGGCAAATGGTAAACGGTATTACAACTTTATGTACAAAATGTAGAAGAGAAATCACTAACCATTCTATGTAATGAAATTTTAGTGTTTCTAAAACTAATTCCTATTTTACTGAACTAATTACATGAAGTATTCTTTTCAAAAAACTCACAATGTCTACATAGAAAAATGTTATGTCTTCATTATATTTGTAATTTGTTGAGATATAATAGTTGTATGTAAGGCCTGTATGACACTGCACAGAATTTTGTTCAAAGTGTTTTTACAAAATCCTGTGTCGTGTCATACAGCAAAATTTTGTTCAAAGTCGCTTCGGCGTCGCATCGATGCGCAAACGAGCAACTTTTAGTGTTTGTTAACAATCACAGGGGGCAGAGAAGAATATGTTTAGCACGTGCTGACCCCGCCTGCCGACACTCCAAGCACTTTCTCTTATCTCGCTCGCGTGCTTTTGCTGCAGCTTGTTTACTCTGTCCTGCATTCATGTAAAATAAATAAATAAAAGCTGTGTGAACTTCTGCATTAACGTTATATTTTGACAGTTTTCTCACAGATGTCGGCGTAATTTGCATCTATTTGCGCATGCTCACAGACAGAATTTTTATAAAATTCTGTACAAAATTCTATGCCGTGTCATACAGGCCTAAAGAAAAATCAGACAAATGTAAAAATATAGAAAAATACGGGCTGTTATGTTTAAGAAATCTGAAAATTAATGTTACTTGACAACAAAACATTCGCTATTTTTACGATTAGACCATTGCAATCGCCAGCCAAAATTATAAATTTTACTCATTTAACCAAATCCATAGTTATTTAAATAAAAAAGTTAGCTGCAAAAATATTAAAGCAGGTTTCACACTTTCTGGGCTACTAGACTAAAATAAAAAAATACCTATTTCAAGTCAAAATGTTGCGAAAAATAAGTTAAGGATCATATTACATCTTATAGATTCGTTTTATTAGGGCAGAAAAATGTGTAGCATTCCATTGAACCTTTGAAATAAACCCATAGTGAAAAATGGTGTA
Organism: Limonius californicus; assembly: GCA_014611495.1. NCBI lineage: Eukaryota > Metazoa > Arthropoda > Insecta > Coleoptera > Elateridae > Limonius > Limonius californicus. The sequence continues at coordinate 2,204 of JABXWE010015816.1, forward strand.
TAATATTCTAAAAAAAAATAATAGTTTATAGCTTCACTCAGCCTATATGTGTTAGTCATAAATATAATCACAGAAAAAACTATTGTAAAAGGCTTTATAACATTATCCCTATTGGTAATAGCTGCACACTTTATTATTATTATTTTTTTATTTGCTACATACAGTGTGTCTGAAAAGTTCTCTACATAGCGAAAACTTTTTTATCGATTATTTCTCGAAAAAAATTAACCTTTATAAAAACTTCTGCAATGCCCAAAAAAGTAAAATGCACTCATAAAAATTAAAAACGATCTTAACATTATATCGGTTAGACCAAAAAATAATAAGAATAAGAATAAACTACCCTTATTTCGGAAGATAACAGAATATAACTTGTTATTCAAAATAAAAAGTTAAGTATGCATAATTATAAACAGCCTTTTCTGATCTTTTTGTTATAATAACAGCTTGTTGAAAAGTTACTCGAACTACTCTGTGGTAGCCCCTCAATACAGTAACTCTTATGTTGTACTTAAACAATCAAGTCGCCTATGAAAAGGTAACAAAACTCAACTAAACAAAATAAAAAAAATTGTTCTTGGTTCCAAGAAGGGTTAGAAGATAATCCTTTTAAGGCAAGATGTATAATCTTTTCCACCGAATCAATATTTACTTTCAATGGGACAGCAAGTTCCCAAAATTGTCGTTGGTGGAGTGACGTTAATCCTAATTCAACTATACACAATCATGAGTATATTCATTTAAAACTAATGTCTAGTGTGGAATTTTTGTGGATAGAGTAATTTGACCTTTCCTTTTTTACAAACTATGAATTCTTAATGTTCCTTAAAAATTTTAAATAATCAGTTCTCTGATTTTCTTTGTAAACTACCCATACATGGCAACAGATATGGTAGCAGCATAGCGCACCATATCACAGTACGACAATACCTCTAAACTACTTTTAATGAAAAATAGAATGGGTATTCACAGACTTCTTGTCCCCCAGGTCTCCCGACCTCAGGGGCCTCGGTGGAGTAGTGAGGATACGCGCTGACACTCGAGGTCACAGCGAAATTCGGCCCGATCGGTAATATGTATGAAAGCATAAAAAGGGTCTCCGGACCCCACCCCTCTAAATTTTTTTAAAGAAATCTTAGAGTATGATTTTTTAAATAGGAGTCATGACTCTAAACTTACACATAATTCTCAATTCCAAGTAACATTTTTACATACCATTTCCTTCGATGTTTGATTTTAAAGTTACTATATTCTTCTTCAGTAAAAAGATCACAGAATGCTGTTATTTCATAATTATGTATACCTAACAGGGTCGTTCCGTCTATATGGACAAGTCAGGCGTGTCATGTACGACGGCTCCAAGGGCCTAAAGACACCCTGAAATTTTCCAATTTGCAAAATTAAAAAAACACTGAAAAATGTTCTTAAGGATTTCGAAAGTCTGCAAGTTCTGAAATTTAAGCCATTAAAAAATATAAGTACATATTAAAACTCTGCATTTGTTATACCGATCGTTTTCGTGCAGTCGAAAATTTCGAGCCGAAGGGGGATAAAGGGCTAGAAATTTCCTACTAAATGAAAACAATCGGTATAAACCAGCGGTGACCAACTTATTTAGGCGGTGAACCAAATTTAAGGAATAAGTATGTCTGCCGGGCCGCAGACGAAAATGTTGTAACCTGCATGTATATACGCACCTATATTTTATTATTTATTGCATATAACGCGGAACAGCCGTGCGCCGCCTTTTATATATCTCGGCCGCCTAAATTCTCGAACGTTCCTGCTGCTTCTGACCGTTGTCGGGTCGGCGGCACGATGCTTGGATCAATCTTTTGTATCAACTGCAGCGTTTTTTTGGCAGAGGGCGGCGCGGCTCTAGCCTAGAGAGTCCTTCTATCTAAAAAGGCTTTTATATTTAGGTAGTAGCTTAATTTTATTAAAAGTTTTAAAGTGTCAAAATAGTATAAAAATAATTTTCCCTATATACTGTGGGATTCCCACTGCCCCAGACTATCCCCCGCATGGGGGTGCATTACGGGCGCCGTGGAGGGAGTAAGAGGGGGCGCTTGCCTCTCCCCTCTGGATTGACGATGGAAAACGATCGACTCGATGGACTGCGCATGTTAAGTTTGCATAAAAACCATTGATGCTGATACGAACTTTAATAATAAGTCAATAGACGGATTTACTAAGGTTCATTCAAGAAGAATGTGCAATTTTTATTTGAATTGTAAAATTTCTCACTCATTTTTTACATTTTCTCTGTTAGTATAATTGCAATAGTATGTAAATTAGTAACAGCTGTTTTTAGAATTTTACTTCAATTTATGATTTTAATAAATGATCTATGAAACTGTAAAAATAAATTGTATTTCAACAAACAACAATAAATCGATAAGTTCACAGTTTCTGCTTTTGTTTATGAAATACAAATGTTGATCGTCATATATCTGGAGAATATACAGGGTTATTCAAATTCGACCGGCACCATTGGGATCTCGCTTATTATAAGAGATAGAGATTCGTTTAAATTGCGGCAAAGTTGCGGATTTTTATGATTATTAATAATCTGGAATGAAAATTGAAGTAGCTGCTTTTGTTTCGTAAATATGGGCAGAAAACGAAAAAAATCGATTTTTGTTTTTCGACTCTTATTCCTTTATTTACAAAAATTTTAAAAATCTGAAAACACTTTTCCACAGCAACTTTTTCTTCTGGATATTGCTGTCTAATCATATTTGAAATAGCACGTTTCGTTTTTCTGGAACCATCATCAACTTCATTTTTTTAAATAGCGGCGCTCTTTTGTTTTGGCGCCATTTTGTGGCATTCATTTTTCTGATTTCAAAAATGTATAACACTCTAGCATTCGCTCTTCATTATAATACAAAAATTTGCAAATTAGTAAATTATTATTACTAATAAGGGTAACAGCTGTAAAACAAATGACTTTTTTTTGTTATTTCAGATAAATGAACACGTTGTTTGCATTATTTTTGTTTGCAAACTTAAAAAGACACATTGTAATAATGCTGTCAACCATACTAAACAGTTTATAACATTTTAAAATTTTATTGATCAAAATAACAAGAAACTAACGAAAAAACAACTAAAAATCTTAAAGAAGATGCTCAAACTGCGACCCATTTTCACGTAAACATAAATTTATTCTTCTTATGTTGTTTACTGCTCTATGAATATCTCTTCTTTGAAGCGAAGCAAAACCATTAATAATATTTGCTCGAAGATCTTCCACATTGTTTATATTTTCTTTATAGAATCTGTTTTTCAAAGTTCCCCATAAAAAAAAATCGAGAGGCGATAGGTCATTCTACGGCACGTGCATTACCTATCCATTTATTTGGAAATTCCTGGTGAAGGAACGCTCTAACTGCAACAGTGTTATGGGGAGGGGCGCCATCTTGCTGGAACCATACATGGGGTAATTGACGCAAAGGAATGTCCTCTAAATACTCCATCAACTGTGTTCTTAAAAAATTCAGGTACCGCTCTCCATTTAAATTTTCCTCATAAATGAATGGACCTATAATTCGATTTCCCAATATTCCTGCCCAAACGTTCAAACCAAAACGTACTTGGTTTCTTACTTCCCTATACTCTCTAGGATTTTCTACGGCCCACTAGTGTTCATTGTTTCGGTTAAATAGCCCTTGATTTGTGAATTTGCTTTCATCTGACCATATAATATTATTTAAAAAATTGTCATCATCGTTAATTTTTTGTAATAACCAGTTACAATACTCTAAACGTCTAAGATTATCCCCAGGTCTTAAAGATTGGCAAATATGAATTTTATATGGTTTGTAATGGTTGTTTTTAACGCTCTCCACACTGTTGTTTATGGCAAATTTAAATTTAAAGCTATTTCATTTGTGGATGCGGTAGGATTATTGTTTATCTAAAATTATTATAGATTACAAAAATGTTATAATTAAAAATTGCAAATTAATCAAACCTCTTGTAGAATGTTTTCAGTGTTATCTTCTAAAACTCTATTTCCGTAATTTTCACGAGGTTTATTAAATGAGCCGTATTCATTTAAATTTCGATGCAGTTCTAAAAAAATCTTCTATTTGGTTGTTCCCTTTCTGGACACATTTCTAAATAACGATTGCTGGCTAGTGAGGCATTTTTATGACAAGTATAAAACGCTTGTATCATATCACATTTCTCTTCATTTGAAAAAACCATTTTTTTAAATATCTCAAATGAAATTTTACAAATTACCAATAAGATGAATCACTTTTGAGCTTGTCAAACTACAACTGCTTGCGCTTTTGTTTCGACTAGAAGCCTCTATTTCTATTTTGTTTTAGAGTTACGCCGTCTTTTGTTTTACAGCTGTTACCCTTATTAGTAATAATAATTTACTAATTTGCAAATTTTTGTATTATAATGAAGAGCGAATGCTAGAGTGTTATACATTTTTGAATTCAGAAAAATGAATGCCACAAAATGGCGCCAAAACAAAAGAGCGCCGCTATTTAAAAAAATTAAGTTGATGACGGTTCCAGAAAAACGAAACGTGCTATTTCAAATATGATTAGACATCAATATCCAGAAGAAAAAGTTGCTGTGGAAAAGTGTTTTCAGATTTTTTAAATTTTTGTAAATAAAGGAATAAGAGTCGAAAAACAAAAATCGATTTTTTTCGTTTTATGCCCATATTTACGAAACAAAAGCAGCTACTTCAATTTTCATTCCAGATTATTAATAATCATAAAATTCCGCAACTTTGCCGCAATTTAAACGAATCCCTATCTCTTATAATAAGCGAGATCCCAATGGTGCCGGTCGAATTTGAATAACCCTGTATAGTATTCTCGGTGATCAGTGACTCATTTAAGGGGATAGTTAATAGGGCGCGGACCCCCCTCATTACGCCTAAAATTCATACACGTAGTTTTCATTAGATTTATCCAGCTTTGAGAAACAAATAACGTACAAAAGTCGTTTAAAGTATATATTATGTGCCTACTGAAGAAAAACATTTTGTACTGAGAAAACCTAAATTTTTGACGAGTTTACTAATAGGTATAAATTCTCAGATACGTTTTAACGCGCTTCAATAGGCGATTTCCCTTTTTTGTTTAATTTCGCCTTCAGTGCTAATCGCATTTGTCCCCCATTCCCCGCAAATATTTCTGGTGCGCCCCTGGGGCGCGTACTTATGTTTGCCCGACGGCGCTCCTTAAGCTTGGAACGGACCTGATACCTAACTTGTTATTCTGAATAACTTTTCTAAGTTATATTTTCTGTTGTCATCAGAAATAAGGATATTTTATTCTTCAGCCGAATTATTATATGGGTTGGTCTACGCTACATAAAATCAGATAATTTTGAATTTTTATGTGCCCATTTTGATTTTAGACATTGTAGAAGTTTTTATGAAAATAATTTTTTCCGAGAGATAAATGATAAAAAAGTTTCCTGTATGTAGAAAACTTTTCCAGACACTCTGTATAATAAATGACGTAACATTATGTATAATAATAACAAAAACTAATTCATACTGGGAACAATCCAATGAATATTTCCACGTACATTATATTATGTAGAAACTGTTATTAAAAAAAAAACTTCTCTTTCCAGTGACTGTATCAAGTCAATGGTACGCATGGGGTCCATCACACATGCAGTGTCGTCTTTGCCACGCATGTTGGAATTACTGGAAGAGATACGGAGGTCTTAAAGTTCCCACTCGCTTCGGAGAGGGTGATTTTGATTCTATTGGCAAGAAGAAGTCGGGCAGTGATGTCGACGATGACAAGATGTCGTCATTGATGTCGCATCGACCACATCGCTGCAACATCGGAGGTTGTGGTAAAGAATTCAAACTTAAGGCACACTTAGGACGCCATTATGCTACAGCTCACGGCATCGTGGTGCGATCTGGATCTCCACGGCCCATAATGAAGACCCGCACAGCATTTTACTTGTGTACCACTCCATTAACGAAAATTTCAAGACGGTTGTGTAGACATATTATGAAGCCGCGGCACGCGGCTCGAGCCCCGTTCTTCCCCATCAACATCCAAGCTGTTAAACAAGAATGTAGTGCACAAATGGCGGGCAAATCGCTCGTCGAACTTAGACAGTTGTTAGTGTACCGACGGAAAGACAGGGGGAACGTTACTAGCATAGCTACGAGGTTAGGTAATCCTGGGAATGTTGTGCCGCAGTGGCTTATTTTGACAGACAAGGACAGTTTGCCGAAACCAGAAAAGGTTGCGTTTCCGAAACCTCCCAAAGCTCCAGACGGTAGTTTGCTGTATGAACGAGTTCCTAACAAACCTGAAGCGGACAAGGTGCCCTTGAACAACATGTCGCCATCTTTGAAGCGGCGGGCGTACGATGAGATGAATGGAATCGATGGTAAGTAACAAATTTAAGCTAGTTCCAGTTTTAGTTTTAAGATGTACTTGCTTTATCTAATGATTTTGTTATATGTGCTGGCTTCTATTCTGATTTGGATTGGGACGATGGTAAGTTCATGTATAAAATGCGATAGCAATTACATTTTTAGACTTAAAATGTGTTTTGTTCATACGAATACCATTTTTACAGGGTGTGCTTTAAGTGTCTCTATGGTAGAAATGGATTGGAAATTTCAATTTTTAATTTAATAATGCAAATATTGCAATAGATAGTTTTTAGATTGCACGCATAGTGTGAGCAATACACCATAAATATTTGTTGATATTGAAACAGGAAGGCACAAAATAGGAAGAATATTGCTGAAAGCATTAATGTTATCAATAATTTGATTATCGGTGCTAGTTCTGATATACAGGCTGTCAATTTGAAAACGTATGTGTTATATCTCCGGAAGTAAAAGAGGTATTAAAAATGTCTAAACATAGAGGAGGAATCATCATGACTCGTGAGATAACCTTCCCCATTCAACCACTTGGGCTCTAGTTACTTCAAAAAAATTTCAAATGGTAACACCCACTGTGTGATAAGATAACCCAGATATGCCTGAAAAAATTTTTCCTTATTTTTTTCCGGCATTTTGAGTATGTTTCAACTAAAGACATCAGTTGTAAAGCCTAATGTTCACTTTTTATTTAAACGACCTCTTTGTACCAAAAAAATGGTGTGCGTTTAAACGAACAGTAGGCATATAGCGATGAAAATTCGTAACACCTTTGGGTAAGTTTTATTTAATATAAAATGGACAAAATTAGTGAAAATATGTACAAAGTTAAATAACATTCAGCAACTAATTATTTGATGCAGGTATGTGATAGGCAATAAAACATCGTATGTGCAATGCAATCTTACACTTGATACAAATAACCGAAAGCGCCTTGTGGCACACTTTACAACGAGACGGTTTTTCTTGGGCGCTGGCTAAGTAATCCATTCTGTCATATCTAGAATCAGTGTTTTCTAAAGTAGAATGTCTCAATCTTTTGTTTCTATTTGTCTGTGAGTTGGTATCAAGAAGTGCCTTAGCCACCCTCCTTCGAAAAGTTAAATGATAGAGTTTTCCATTTTCGGTCTTCTTGTGCAGCACCCATGCATTTTGCACTGCTGAGCCTAAACCATGAGCAATCAAAGGGAAGTACCGCTTTTCCCCCCTGATTCCAGTTCTATATAAGCTCATGTTTTGATTGCTGCGGTCGACGCCACCCATAAATTTATTGTACACTTTTATGTTTTGTGGTTGCTCAAGAGTTACTCGTTTTTTTTTCAGTGCGTGAAAAACGAGACACTGCATGTATTGGTTGTATGCCTACAAAATTTGAGACAACGCTGACAATACTATTGTCATTCCAGGTTGCGATTATAAGCGAATGTTTATTTATTGAACTGAAGTCCCAACTTCCCCTTTTACTTTTGTTGAATACCTTGTTAGTGGGTAAAGGACATTTAGCTCTTCGATTTTCGCGGAGGGTGCCCGTTGCCCTGATTTGCCTCTTAGTAAGTTCTTCTATCAGTGGACACTTGTAAAAAAATTATCGAAGAAAAAATGGTTTGGCGCATTTATCTTCGAGCAAATGACGTCAGCGTAAGTCATAATGACTGATGGACCTAATCCTAAGTTTTATTTTTGTACATTTTCATTTCCGATTTTTCTCCCTGATAGGGTTCAAACCAGACAATGTAACCATAATACGTCATACCGACCCACAATTTGTAGCCATACCGAACAGGTTTCCCCTTGATAAATTGTTTTCCAGGATGTCTGCCAAAATATGGAACCATTGCTTCGTCAATACTATGCTGCTCCACGCGAATGTGTATTCCAAACATTTTTCATTCGTCTTCTCAAATAAGGGTCTAACTTTAGCAAATCGGTCGTTTCTATCAGCAGTGGATGTTGGTCATAATATGTTCAAATTCGTCTCGGCTAATCGCATTTGAAACAGCATTGTTCTGTGAATCCTCGGAATTTTCCCACATCATTCTTCTACTTCCACTTACTAACAACACTCTCAAAAAACAGTTCATTTCTTCAGTTGTTATGTCAGCTTTCCTATTTTGCTTTGAAGTGTACAAGTTGGTAAATCGAACCAACATTTCTAAAATTTCTTTATCAAAAAATTGTGAAAACAACTGTCCTGGTGAATGTTCATTAGCAACCGTAAGAGCAGGTAGCCACACAATATTGAAATGTTGTGTGCTAAGATCAGATTTCTCCCATTGGTATGATTTCTTGATTACCTTTTTTGATTTAGGTTTTGCATAATATGATAGCGGTAATTCATCACTTTCATCCCATTCTTCTTCACCTTCTTCATTCTCTTCTGAAACATCCGCATTTTCGTTTTCCTCATTGTTAAAATTTCTGCTTCAGCTAATAACTGTGAAGCTGGCAAATTGTTTATAGCCAATTCTTGCGCATCCCCTGAATCCTCATCTGTAAGATCATCATTGGCATTCGTAGGGGGTAAAATTACAATTACGACTTCATTGTTAGTTGAGGTACTTGGGGTAACATGGATATCCTACTCTAATTCTGCTAGCAGTTCGTCGAGGGTTAAACTTCTGTAAAAATTTAATATTTTTTATAATTTTAATTTTTTTTTATTTAGTAATAATTTATTGATATACAACTATTATTCTAATTGAGATATAATTTTCTAAATTTTTGGTATATTCTAAAATTTTTAACTGTATGCCTACTGTACGTTACAACGTACAGACAAGTTTAGCGTACGCGGAAAAAATAACCGAAACAAATTATTGATTGACACGTGTGGGAAATCTAACCTCAATATGTATTTAACACACATCCATTGTAACTCAACAGCTGAGATAAAAAATTCTTGACACCAACAAAATAACTCACAACCAAACTGAAATATTCACAAATCATAGAAAGAACCTTTCTTCAAATAAGTAAGCTTGCGCCGTCTATCTGCATGCTAAAGTAAACGAAGAATAAATTTTCTAGTAGGGATCTGTATACTGTCCGTTTAGCCGTACAGTAGGCATATCTGGATTAATGAAAAGCTTTTACAAAATGTGATTCAATAGTAGCAAACATTTTTTAACTTGATATGTTTCGGAGTAATGGAATGGCCCCCAAGATCTCCAGATCTAACATCATTAGACTTTTTTATAGAGATACTTAAAATCTGTTGCCAACGAAACTCAGCATCAGTCCATTGCACAACTATTACGTGACGTAATTCAGGAGTGCAATGCTATTCCGTGACAAACTTTCCAAAATTTGAGAGTAGATTTTACTATTGCCTACAAAATAATAGAAATTGTTTTAAATATAATTTTTTCGAAGTGAATCAGGAGCAAAATGTTTTTTGCTTTTGAACAGCATTTTGCAAGAAGGTTTTATTGAGGTATCACAAGGTAGGTATTACCATTTTCAATAACTCTTTTACTTTCAGAGAACACATTGTACGTTTTCACACCCTGTATAATTTATTATGTGAAAAAATATTATGATCCAGATATATAATACGTATAACAATTATAAATTTTGTTTTGAAAGACTTTACATAATGTATGTATTATAAAAATTGATTTTAGTTACTGGACTATCATTAAGTAGTCATAAAATTTGGACTTTCAATTTAAAAAGATTTTAGTATGCCAACTTCTTCCATCATAAGCTTTTGTACATGACCTTTATTATCTCTCTTCTGTTGTATTATTATTGTGCATAAATTTTCTATTATTACATAGGCAAACACCGAGTAACGTCTAATTAGGGAACAAAAAAATTTTAATTAAACTTCTAGCTACTGTACACTAAATGAAAAGTTTAGAAGTATATACAGAGAGAGTTAAAAGTATGGAGACACCGATTTGCTGTCGTTAATATTCATTTTATAAGAAAATGTTCAATACAAAAGTTTTTTATGATATTTTATCTACATATATTGATATACACGAAAAATTTTGTTATTCAATTGTTTTTGCGTTATGATGTTATGCGATATTTTTTTAAATGGCAACCTATTAATTTTATACTACTATTCGATAGAGCATTTTTTTCTCTTTATAATGGTATAAAAATTTTTTGGGTTTGCATAACATTTCTTCGAGAAAATGCCGGTTAAAGTTAAAGTATTTACAATTAATTAACTTCCCGATTCATAAACGATACAGCCATGATAAACAAAAGCATAGCGATAAATAAAGACGAGCGAGTTTAATATTTTTATTTTATGAAAAATTATTTGCAATAATGTTGTCGGTCAAAATCTTATTGTTAAGAAGAAATTAATAACTAAATGAAACAACGACAAAAAAAATACAATGATGTTACAAACTACCAAAACATTAACAAAAACAAGTAAAGCATAAATAAATACGAACAAACACTTTATTCTAGAGAATTAAATGTTCAAATTGTCCTCCATTTACAATTTGACAATGACCCAATCGATTTACAAAACCCCGAAGAGAATTTTTTAAGAATTCACGAGGAATTTGTTCCATCGTTCTGGTAATTCGGATTTTTAAATCTTCTATGTTATTGGGCCTATCTTTATAAACTTTGCTTTTTACCTATCCCCAAAGAAAAAAATCTAAAGGGCTTATATTCGGCGAACGGGCTGGCCACTCAATGTTTCCTCGTCTCCCAATCCATCTGTTTGGAAACACATTATTCAGGTGTTGACGAACATTTGCACCATAATGTGGTGGGGCGCCATCTTGCTGAAACCAGATAGTGTTATTGGGGAGGTGACCATTGTTTTCATGGGGATAGAGAGTAGCACAATCAGGTATAATTTGATTTTGTAATAAGTGCAAATACAGAGCCGAAGTTAAATTGCCATCGACGAAAAAGGGACCGATCATGTGACCCCTAAAATGCCCGCCCAAACATTAACCTTTTGAGGATACTGCGTATGGTGTTCCAAAACCCAATTAGGATTTTCCGATGACCAGTATCTGCAGTTATGTCTGTTGATTTCACCATTAAGGCAAAACGTAGCTTCGTCAGAGAAACCAATATTGTTGACAAAATTTTCATTATTATTGCAAATATTTGACATTTCCTCACAAAATTGGAGTCTCCTATCAAAGTCATCCTCCATCAACTCATGTACAAGGTGTACCTTATAGGGTTTATACTTTTCACTTTTTAAAATTGAAATAACCGAAAACTGTGAAATATTGAGATTGACCGCTAATTGCCTGGTTGGTAAATGAGGATCTTTAGATACAGCTAATAAAACATCCAGTTTTTTTATCATCACTTGTCGATGTTCTAGGTCTACCACTCTTTGGTAAATTTTTAACGCTACTCGTTTGTTCAAAAAGTTGTAAAGTTTTACCAACAACAGATTTAGAAATTGGATTTCTATTTGGATGCGTATCATTAAATAAATTACAAACATCTTGTAAACTTCTACGTCTATCTCGATAACCCAGCATCATAAGTATTTCAATTCTTTCACGTTCACTTAAACTCGCCATTGCTAACGGTAACAGCAATAAATTGCACAAAATTGAAAAATGTGACGTAAACAAACAAATTCAGCGTTAGTCATATCGCCTTTGCTTATCGCTTCGCTTTTGTTTATCATGGCTGTATCGTTTACGAATACGAAAGTTAATTAATTATAAATACTTTAACATTAACCGGCATTTTCTCGAAGAAATGTTATGCAAACCCAAAAAATTTTTATACCATTATAAAGAGAAAAAAATTCTCTATCGAATAGTAGCATAACATTAATAGCTTGCCATTTAAAAAAATATCGCGTAACGTCATAACTCAAAAACAATTGAATAACAAAATTTTTCGTGTATATCAATATGTAGATAAAAATTTCATAAAAAACTTTTGTATTGAACATTTTCTTGAATATTAACGACAGCAAATCGGTGTCTCCATACTTTTAACTCTCTCTGTATATAGCATGTTATAAAATTCAATAGCTTGTGACCAATGAATGAATTAATTTGAAAATTGTAATCAGCTTATAGCAGTAATATACCAATATATCGCAGTTGCGAAAAGGACATTAGTTTTATGCTTTCAGTTTTTCGTTTCTATACAACTTTGCTGTATTTCCGCATTCCTTTTGGCCAATAACGTAGTTTTTTGTGTGTATACTTTTATAATTTTTGCAATATGAAAGGTGTTGTCCTGATTTAAAATAGTTTGTTGGTGTCTTCCTTATTATAAAATTGGTATTGCTTTTCATATCAAAATAGTACGATGTTACCTCCTTTAAATATCTAGAAAAAATTCGTGTTTATTTAAATTTTCTCATAATAGCAAAATTGTTAACAAAATATTTGTAGGTGGTGCAAAATTTTGAACCTATTGAATAATCAATTGTAAAAATTTCATAATTGTATCAAACACTAATTATAAAAGCATAAACTGAAGAATCACAGAACTTCTAATGATTCTTTATAACCAATTGCAATGGGAGTAGTTTTAACTATTGTAAAATTTTGCGCTTTGTAGAAAATATAGAAAACCAAATCCATAATTTTTAAATTATATGTCCAGAAAAGATTAATCAAGAAATGATGTACTATTTTGTAAAACAATAGTATTCTAACTACTGGTTTTTTTTTTTTTAGAATTCATATTTAAATTCTCACAATGAAGTATCATAAACTCATGCTAATAGCAGTTTAGTTAGTTTCAGGCCATACAAAAAATGTAAACTATGATTTTCAACAAAATGGTCCTGGAATTAGTAGATGTAATTAATTTTTTTTAAAACCGGCCAGAAATTAGTACTTTCCGGTTTATTTTTAGGTCAGAAAATCTCATTTTGTCGGACCGAGCCAGAAAATTATTGTGATAGTCCGGTAAAAGCTTTTACCGGACTCATTTTTATTTACTTTCCGGCCTATCTTTAATGAAAAAAATAATAAAATAGTTAGTCTAAGATAGCGGTCAATTGGTTTCTATAGTAACCGAGTTTTGTATTATTTAAAACTATAAAATAACTTGACATATTTTGACGTTTAGTTGAAAACGTGACATTTATTATAAAATGGATATTCAAAATGATGCATTTGATTGTGAATTAATGGAAGATGAAATTATACCAGATGAAATTGTTAAGGCGGCCACCCAAGCAACGTTTGATTTATTACCGTCGAAGTCCCGAATAATATGAAGTTTATGGTACAACAATGCCCGTTTTAAAAAAAATATTGTACGTAATACGTCCCAAAAGTGCTTTTACTGGACTCGCAGGCTTGCAAGACTCGCCTGCGGCTCGCCCTGCAATTTGCCCACTCGTCCAGTAAAAGACCACTTTCGGGACTTGTTACGTAAACTACTATTAAGCTATAAAGACCTTTTATAGTAGTAAAAATCACTAGATAGGTAAAATCGACTGAACTTTAATTATAAAGCAATAAAATTCGACTACATAAATTGCTAGTTGCTACTGTATACAAAATGAAAAGCTTGGTAAACAATTTTAAAGTATGGATTGTTATAAAATTCAATATCTTATTTCCAATTAATACATTATTTGAAAATTATAAATCAGCCTATAACAATAATATATAATATGTCTTAGTTGTTGAAGGGATATTCGTATATTCGTTTCTCACTTCATTATGTCTTGGGTTTAATTCCGCCCAATAGTTCTATCATTTATTAAAAAGGCAAACTTACATGTCTAAATGTCATTGTTATCGTTTATATCATTTTGACTTGTTATAATTAATCAGTCACAAATAGTTTCGCTTCAATAAAAAATTGTTAGAAAGCCACCCTTTACACTTTGTTGCTGAATTTATTTCAAAGTAAACTTAGATTACACTTCTGAGGTTGGTGAATGTTGGCTATGGGAAACCAACCAACTATTTCTAGTTGATGGTTTTCAAAGTAAGATTTACTTATACCTTTTAGCGTAGAATACAAAATACTAATTTTTGCATTAATAAGTTAACGTAATATCCATTAGTTATCCTTGTTTATCAAGTCTTTTAAATTTTTACCACAAAATTGCTAATAAAATAAAAAATACAAGTACTAGTTGACCAATCGTTATCTTTAAATTTTTGAGTAAATGTATGCATAATACCCATACAATAATTTTTCGCAGACCAGGACAAAAAGTTACATAACATTTTATGGGTTACTCTGATGACGACTAAATGTCTTTCTCTTTGTTTAGGTTCAGTCTTGGCTGGGCCACCCACGAAGAGGCCCAGCAAAGAACCAGTGCCACAGCACCGTTCGTTGACAGACCAATATGCAGCCGTGATGGCTGCCGCCATGGCTTCGGGCCAGTCCCTGCCACGGCATATAGCGCAAATAAATGGTAAACCTAAGATAGCTCATATGACGCGATCTGGATCAGGTCGCAAGCAAGTAATTAGCTGGATGGACGCTCCAGATGACGTCTACTTTAGAGCCACTGAAGGAAGCAAGTACGTTTTTCTTTGTTGAAATAAGTGACTTGTAAAACATTTGCCTATGGCAAATAATGTTGCTTTAATTGAAGCGAATGTTTTTCAAGATTGCCTGATGGTTTAGTGACACAAACTAGTTCTTTTTGGTTTTTTTGAGGTATTCCCACTTTGTTTGGCTATTAAAGTGATATATTGATGTGTAAGTAGTGAGTAATCTAAAGATTACGTTTCTTCTTGTTCTTAGTGTGCTCTTATAAGACGTAGCGATAATGTATAATTTTTAAATGTTGTGTATTGTGATTTAAGTCTTGCTGGTACATAAAAGTTTGAACCGTTTTCATGAAAATTTCCTTTTGATGTTACTAAAGAAGTCAAAAATTATATATATAAAAAAATACTGTTCATGAATGAACTACCATTTTTAACAACAAACATTTATACCATTTTAATTTAAACAATACAACAAAAACCACTTCTAATGGGTTTATTTGTAATTTGCTGGTTTTAGTATGTAGCAAATATAAATTTCGAAAAATACACAAATGTTTAGAAATATCTGTCGATGGAAATCCAATCGAGACTCAGTTTAACATAGTTGTATTAATGCAGCTCAAACAGTTTTACTTCATTAATCAATTTGAAAAATACAGATGTTAAAGTAAACTTAAAAGTTGGAAGATCGGATATATAATTTACCTTCCATTTCTAAAATACTGCTAGCATCCATTGATTATGGAATGCCCATAAAATTTAATAACGTTATCTATGTAATATTATGGTTGCACAAAATGTATATAAA
Organism: Limonius californicus; assembly: GCA_014611495.1. Lineage (NCBI taxonomy): Eukaryota > Metazoa > Arthropoda > Insecta > Coleoptera > Elateridae > Limonius > Limonius californicus. The sequence continues at coordinate 17,850 of JABXWE010015816.1, forward strand.
AAATAATAATATCAAATAAAACAATGTAATATAAATAGTGGCAAACCCGAAATGGTAAATTTACAAAACTAGAAAAAAAGTTCTTTGGCCGGTAATATAATATTTCCTGAATCATGGAACTACCGTCCAGCGTCACATTCTCAACTGAGTGGTAGTTATGGACACTTGGGTGATTAACTCCACAAATACCCTCTATACCAGGGATTCCCAAACCGTGGTACACGTACAATTACGGACAAATCAATGGAAACACCAACATTAACCTGGCACTCGTTTTTTATTGATTTAAACATTGTAATGCTGTCTTTCTTGGCTAACTGACTTAAAAAATGTCACAATTTCAGAGGCGTCTCGTTATAGAGGTCAACATTGTCAAATTAATTTCATTTATGTATTTAAAATTTTATTAAAATAGTGGAAACATTAAAACTAAATCATTAAAATTTTGTAGCAGCTCCATTTTTTTCTAACACCATGTGCGATCTTGTATTCTTTGATAGAACCAAATGCTTAACATAATTTTCATCAAGGTGATGTCACACTTCTTGTATCCTCTTTCATATATCTCCTCTATTTCCAGGTCTAATCTGCCTAAAATGAATTCTATTTAATAGAAAGAAAATGTTTTCAATTGGATTCAAATCGTGACTTTTTGAAAGCCATTTCAATAAATTTACCCCCCTTTCTTGAATCTAGTTTTTAACAATTCTGGATGTGTGAACAGGGCAATTGTCCTGTTAAAAATGAAATTGTTTTCTGGAAATCTTTGAAAAACCCTTGGTAACGTAATGGTATTCAAAATATTTCAGTAAGTCTCTCCTGTTAGACGATTTTCTATATTGAAGCAAGTCCTTCGACCTTCTGCACTTATCCAAGCCCATACACTAACCGAAAACTATTATTTATCTATCACTATTATTTAAACTATGAACATATCTTTCCTGAAACCGTTGATTTCTGGGTCTATATACCCGTATTCTGCCATTATTGCAAGATTGGAAAACCTTTTCGTCTGAAAAAACAACCCTACTCCAGAAGTCATCATCTCTATTTAAACATTGGAGTGCATCTCTTACTCTAATTTCTTTATGCTCTTCAGTTAAAATTTGTTTTCTTGCAGCTGCACTGTTAATTCAACCAGCTTATCTTACATGTCTAGGTGCAGTTCTAATCAAACCTGCTGGAAAATGTGTTTCCTCTCCCGTTTCTAGAGGTACATTACGTTATTCTTGGTGCTACACAAAATATATAAAAAATATTTAAATTAATACTTTGTTTTAAATATTTTTTACAAAATGACCAATGGATTTGTTGTCTAGCTAGATTATAAACTTTAAGTCGTACAATGCGAATTTGGTATACTGCCCACTGTTTGTACTGCGTTTTAATATAATGTGTTTAACATGCGTGTATGCATGGTTGCATATAACAAAGTTGAGTCAAAATAGTAACCTGCAAAAAATACATGTAAAACAAACCCAAGTAGAGAAATACATGTACGTCATCAAAACCTGCGCGCCACAAGATTCGCCAGTGGCGTAACACAGTGATGTATATTAGAGATTATAAATATTTTTTTCGAAAACTTTCAATAATAAATTGATTTATGCATTACATCCGTGTACACGCAAATTGACTTTTTTGTTTACAGTATGTAAAACATATAGGTCAAAGAAAAGGCCACAATTTAGTAGAATAGATCTGTATGTTTATTTATTTTGCTTATAAACATTTTAAAAACAGAAAGAAGGATTGTTTGAATCTCTCCAATCGAAATGTCGCTTTTGCAGCTTGTACGTGGTCGTTGTTTATGTGGTGTTGAAAATGAAACCACTGCATCAGATGCCACTTGTGCTGCCTCTTTAGAAATGCGTCGGTAAGAAATGTAGGAAATTCCTGTAGCCGCCATGATATGTTGCTTAAAATTTCCTAAAAGTATTGTAGGAGCACCATTTGTAGCTTCTTCTTTCATAAATTTCATCACATTTGCAATTATTTCGCGACCCTGACTGTGTATAGCCTTCCCGCGGACTCCTAATATCTTGCTTGGAGTTGCTAAAATTGAGGTTAGGGTTTTAACGAACGCCTATGCGCGAAGTTTCACCCGAAACAGTAAGATGGACTCGTCCAGACGTAACTTGGTTAACGGCGCACGATGACGTATATGTATATCTATATTTACAAACACCCTGTAAGTGCATTTTGGAATATTTTGTACGCAATTTCCAAAATGAACTACATTAATAAATACAATTCAAATTCAATTCCTATAACACTGTTTAAAAAAATAATTATGTCACTCCTACTGCCAACACATAATAGTATTGCTGTATGTTTATCTTTTATGGGTAATTAGCTTCTTTCATTGTTATTAGGCAACATATTTCAAGTAAATATTTCTGATCTTGTGGTTTTCTAAAATTTATTTATTAGGCCTGTATGAGACGGCACAGAATTTTGTACAAAATCAAGAGTGTTTTTACAAAATTCTGTGTCGTGTCATACAGCAAAATTTTGTTTAAAACTTTGTAAAAATTCTGTAGATTCATGTTCTAAAACCTACAGAATTTTGTTCAAAGTCGGCGTCGCATCGATGCGCAGAAGCAATTTTTAGTATTTATTAACAATCACAGAGGGCACAGAAGAATATGTTTAGCACATCTTTACACCGCTTGCCGACACTCCACACACTTTCTATTATTTCGCTCGCGGTCTTTATTGCTGTAGCTTATTTGCTTTGTCGTGCGTTCATATAAAATAAATAAATAATTGCCCTAGGAACTTGTGCATTAACCTAATATTATAGAATCTTCTTAGAATTCTACTTTATCAACAGCCACCTGATTAGTTTGGAAGTTTTCTCACTTATGTCAACGTAATTTGCATCTATTTTCACATGCTCACAAACATAATTTTGTATAAATTTCTGTTCCATGTAAGGCCTGTATGACACGGCACAGAATTTTGTACAAGATTTTGTTTAAAATTTTGTGCAAAACTTTGAACATAATTTTGTACAAAATTCTGTTTGAGTATGCGCAAATAGGTGCAAATGACGTTGACATCTGTGAGAATACTGTCAAAATAATCACGCTACTGTGGATAATGTAGAACTCTTAACAAGATTTTGTAATAATACTTTTGTTTACATAACCTGAATGTTGTTTATCTTTTCGTGGCTTTTATTTTTTGTTTTGTTTTCGGGAAGGATGTTTGTTGTTTCTAAGTTATTTAAGTTTGTGTAGCATGGCTAGCGTTTAAAGATTTTAGGAGGTACATGTGGTAAAACATTTACGTCTTTGCCCTCTGTGATCATTGACAAACACTAGAAAATGCTTGTTTGCACATCGTTTTGACGTTGTTTCTGAACAAAATTCTGTAGACTTTAGAGCTTGAGCTACAGAATTTTGTACAAAATTTTGCTGTATGACACGGCACAGAATTATGTAAAAACGGTTTAAACAAAATTTTGTGCCATGTCATACAGGCCTTAAACAAAATATTATCAACTAACCATCCAACTGTGTAAATGTAAAAGTTTTCTGTTTAAAATAAAAAAGCTATTCTAAATACAGTGTCACTGCTTAGCGTGTTTTTATACAGGGTGTCAGTTTGAAAATGTACAATGTGCAATATATCTGGAAGTAAAAAATATTGTAAACTTTTAAACATGGAGGAGGAATCATCGTGACTCATAAGGCAACCTTCCCCATTAAACTCTTAGACTTTAGGCACTCCATCAAAAAAATTTCCGATGGTAGTACCCACCTTGGGATACCTCATTGAAAAGCTCGTATAAAATGCTATTCAGTAGTAGCAAACATTTTTTTACCTGATTCGTTTCGAAAAAATGAAATGGCCCCCAAGATTTCCAGTTGGCCCCATTAAACTTCTTTTTATGAGTCACTTAGGCCTGTATGACACGGCACAGAATTTTGTACAAAATTTTGTTCAAGTATTTTTAGAAAATTCTGTATTTTGTCATACAGCAAAATTTTGTACACAATTCTGTAGATTTATGTTCTAAAACCTACAGAATTTTGTACAAAGTCGGCGTCGCATCGATGCGCAAACGTGCAATTTTTAGTGTTTATTAACAATCACAGCGGGCAGAGAAGAATATGTTTCCACGTCTTCTGCTGACACTCCACGCACTTTCTTTTATTTTGTTTGCTTTGGCGTGCCTTCATGTAAAATGAATAAATAAAACACTACAAACTTATATATTAACGTATTATTATAAAATCTTGTTAGAGTTCTACTTTATCAACAGTCACATGATTATTTTGACAGTTTTCTCACAGATGTCGCCTATTGTGCATGCTCACAGACAGAATTCTGTACAAAATTTTGTGCCTTGTCATGCAGGCCTTACAAACATCTTTTTTATTCAGAAAAAAATTTAAATATTAATTACGTAGTGTTTTCTAGGTAACAAAAACCTAAAACAGTATCAAAAGGACTAGTTTCTGTCACAATGGTATTTTAATGATAGCAGAGGCACACTGACTGTGTTACCCAAATTGTTAAATTTAGAAATTGCTTTAACATTATGCTTGTTACAGGAAAATCAGACGACAAGTTACATCATCAGAATTGAGAAGAGCAGCCCGGAAGCCGTGGAGAGCGTTGAAGACAAAAGTTGATGATCTGCAAGTAGTGGTCCTCGACTGACAGTAAATGAAGTACAAGCACATCTTGTGTCGTAAAGTGCTCAGCGTGCCACAGCACAAACTATGTTACAAGACTAAAGATGTAATCACCACTAGCAATATCACGGAACTGTTGTATTGTGAGCTTGCAAATTTATATTTATTGTCGATAGAACTATTATCACCGAGAATTTTATTTGTATATTAATAATGGTCTTCTCGCTGTTTCTACTTCTGTTGTTTCTCGATGCATTGCACACACCTCAATTTATATTGTACATAATGTTTCTAAAGTAAAAGTGTTGCGACTTAATGTGAAGTGTTAAAATTGTATTTGCAACATAGTGATGATCTCGTTTGTTACTGAGTGTATTGATTTACTCACCCGCTTCTCAATATTGTTGTTTGGGCTTGCTTGCATTTTACAAGGTTAGTTGTTGTACGACAAGTTCCCATTACCCGATAATTGGCATTCTTTTTATCAAATGATGTTTGTAGTAAGTACTTTGTCGAAACATTGCACTAATAATAATAGTTCTTAAAATAATATTTTCATAGGAATAAATTGAAAAATATTAAATGAAAAATGGGCTGGACAACTGAACCAATTTTATTTGTACATCAAAGTCTGTTATAGAGAAAGTTACAGAATTTGCTTATGGGTTATCAATTTCTTTATGAACTTCATACACGTTGACAGAAACAACTGAAGAGTAAATTTACGAAAAAAATTGAAAGAAATGTTCATAAATGTTTTCACAATTATGTAAATTAAAAAATAGCCAACTTTTTCACAAAGATCTCTAGTTTTTAAATTCTAAAGTATTATAATTGAAGATCTAATATTTTACCAAGCTTTTGAGTTTAAATAATTCGCAAGGTTTCATAAAAATTATAATTTTCTTATTAACAAGAAACTTATAACAGAATGTTTTTCTCTTGCCGTTTGGATGTGGAAACACTTTATTATAGCTTCAAGTTTTGTAAATTTGAATCTTCATTGTAATGTAAAATACAATACTTTAAAGAATCTACAAATAATGTTGGTGATGATTTTGGATAATAAAGAATATTTTTGAAAATCGAAGACGAATATTTATATGTAATAATAAGTCCTTTTATAATATGGTAATTTTATCAACACATAGTTTGTTGATTGGGAAGTCTAAGATGAAGCCCAATATGAAATAAATAAATTTGTGTAAATTCTGTTAAGTTTTATTGCAGATGCAAATGTAAGAGTAGGTGTTTATTTAGTTATTAAACACACAAGTAGTGGCTTGTTAGGAAAAGAGTGATAGTAGTGTTGGCAGGCTGATAGCTGCTACGTACACCGTACCTGAAGACCTGGCCCATTTTTCAAACATTCATCTGAAGATGATTTATTATTGCTTTTAAATCGTCAGGATCCTTTTTAAAACAACATTAATTTATTTATGATAGTCAATGGAATTTATTTAATTACAAGTTTAAGTTGTTTTAATGATGCAGCAGGGGTTCTATTGAATAAAAAAAAAAACACAAACTACTACCGACTTAGGCTGTTAGTGAGTCAATTCACGGTGCTTTCCCTTGCTCATTTTTTAAGGCGGTACTCGATGGTACAATTCTTACCCGCAAACTGCTTCAGTGAAATGAGTTTTATTGCATACATTGAATTTTAAATTGTAATTGTAAATTTTATTTATTGCTTCTAGCAATATACAATTAAGTTAATGATTCCTGTAAATAGGGACTTACGCATTCTATTTCATAGTGGTGATATTGTTAGAAGGTGATGAAGTGTATATTGTATAATTTGTATAATGGCAATAATCCAAGTGTTGACTACTTACGATACGGCAGGACTAGTTTAAATTGAACGGTTACGTGAACGCTGGTAAACTGTGTAGATATCGTTTTAATATAAATTATGTATGGTGTCTCTTTGCTACTTTAGGGAAGATCATAATTCAATTATTATGAATCGTAGATTAATTTACATTTTTTTCATAAATAAAAAATAAAGCACTTAGAAATGTACAGATGTTCTTTTTTGCCTGTAGCTTCTGGTAAAACACGAAAGAGGGATCCGTTTTGGAGCATCGAACCTATTGAAATATACACGCTGTCCCATCGGTGTGTGGATGAATGATCGTTCCTGGCTCGGGCAATTTATTAAAATTTTGTTTTTGTCAGACAAACCCTTTGTGCATATTTTAAAATTATTTTCGTTTATGCAGGGTGGTCACATGCATAGTGTTGCACTAAACATATGTTAAATGGAACACTCAGTGTGTTATACCATTTTTAAAAAGCCACTTCTGTGCTGATCAAATTGATATAAAATTATATCGGGCTATTTGTAACCGTTCTCCCACTAGAGGAAGTTAATTACTAAAGGGTGGTCAACATCAGATGCTTGTAGTGGCCAAACTAATTGAGATGTTATCAAGTTTCCACCCAGAAAAAGTTTTTTTAGCACTAATTTTTAAAAAAGGTTTTTTTAAATGCAACGTTTATTTTGGTTTTGGTCGACAAAGATTGGCATAAGTTTGTATACAGTAAGAGGGGTAAGAACACACAATGGGCCCACATTGAGGCCTAAGTGTTGTGAGGTTATCTCACCCTCCTCTATAATCCAGAAGAGGGGTAAGAAAAAATTTGCACCGCTTCAAAGTTTTCCATTTTATTGAACTGATTTTAATATACAGTGCTTTCGTAAAGTAGTGAATAAATTCCATAAAACATTTTAGAAGGGTTTTCACAGAAAATCCTCGGACACATCAACCTTATTTTTTATGGGTGCATCTTTCCTGATAATAGTCATTTTTCGATCACCTTTTGTTTCGCACTATGACGTCATCGTCAATTTTTTTAAATGGCACCCATACTGTTGTTCACGAATTTGGATACAGCACATTTTTCTGCGTACGACACTGTCAAAAACATATGACGTTGAAGAGGAAAGTTTTCAAAATAATCAGTCCCAAAGTTTCAAAAGTGTATGGTAAAGTGATTAGAGTAGACCAATAATAATTTAAGAAAAGACGGTTTTGACAGTTGTTTGGAGTTGTAATCTATTCACGATTGATTTGCCATCCAACAGGCTGTGGAAATCTGGGGGAATGTGTGGTATCATTGAAATTTGTCAATTAATTAAGTTGGGTTATGCTAATTTTTCTTGATGGAGGTTATGTTTTTTGAAAGCAGGCAATGTTGCCAGTGGAGCTTGTTTGTTCATTTAACGTCCGCCTATTGCTGCTCAATATTGGTTTACAGTACTTAGATATAATAATGATTGTTAAGCCCAATTATGTATTATTTGAATTTTTGTATTTTTGCCGCCGCTAATGGCGCTGATGCCTAAAATCGCTCGTGACCGTCAGTGCTGCAACGATCGTTGTGAAGAGCGGTCTTGCAGGCTCATTATAATATTTCAAGAATATGTACACAATAAATTTAAGAAAAATACAGTCCACTGTTTTTAATAAAAAGAAGGCAATTTAAACATTGGTCCTTCACACCGGATAGCATGGCTATTTCTGTAAAATAAAGAAGACTTCATAAGAAAACAACGGCCATTATTGAAGAATTTCTGCAGCTTACAGCAAGTTGGCGGGAAAGGTGAAGCTAGCTACGCGACAACAGGTGCAGTCTGGAGACGTCAGGCGTTGCTCATTCCACCACAGTTTCCTCAGTCCGAAGTAAGTGCAATTCCTACCCAATCCTATTAAATTAGCTTTGGCGTTTGATTAGTATAATGGCAGAAGTTCACGACCTTAAAATAAGAAGGGGCGTGATTAAAGGTAGAGTTACTCGTTTAAGGGGGTACTTTGACACAATAGATAAAGATAATTTGGATCAAAATATTGTTACTCAGTTGAGTATTAGATTAAAAAAGGTTGAACCCGTTTGGGATGAATTTAATGATTTACAGACGCTAATTGAACTTCAAGATCCGTCGAATGGGGAATCCGATCGCGCAGATTTTGAAGAG
>JABXWE010015817.1:0-29480 GCA_014611495.1 Limonius californicus
ATCATATATATATATATATATATATATATAGTTATGAAATGTGAAATTACTTTTATTTGGGTATGTATGGAAAATTCGAGTTTTGCCGACGACCAAGTGGTATGACGAAGCGAATTTAAGTTATATGGTCCGCAAACCAAGAGAAGAGTATAATAAAGTGGTACTGGAAATTAATTTCAAGGAAATCAAATACTTAACAACGGAAAGCGGAGTGCAAGGTCTGGTAGTCGGAGGAAATTTAGAAATATCAGGCGTTGAAAAATTGAGGTACCTTGGATTCACTATCACGAAAGCCGCAACCACAGAAGACCAAATTAAAAGTAGACTACGACAAATACGAACGTGCATAAAACAACTACAAGCAATCATTTGGAACTCTCACATTACCAAGAAGACAAAAACAAGGATATACAACACAATCATTCGCAGTATTATAACATATGGGGCAGAAAATTGGATAATAAAGAGGAACAAGGGAAAAATAACAGCAGTAGAAATGGAATAGTGGCGGAGATGTTGTGCGGTAACTAGGAGAGACAGAATAACAAACGGGGAAATTCGAAGAAGGATGGAAGTAGATAAAGATGTTATTACATACATAGAAGAAAAGAGGTTATTATGGTATGGACACATAAGACGAACACAAGATGACAGGTGAATTAAACGAGTCACAGACTGGAACCCCATAGGATGAAGGAAAAGGGGAAGGCCTAGACGATCATGGCGAGACGAAATAGACGAAGACATGCGGAAGAGGAACCCAAAAGACGGGGAATCGGAAGATAGAGATGGATGGAGAGTACGGTTGAGAGAAGGAAGACAGCGCCAACTGTAGAATCCTACATTGTATATATAGAAAAATTGTGTTTTCTGTATTTTTATGATATACTCCAGTTCAATTCTACTACCGTCTTTTGACTTAAGCTTTGAAAAGTTAAATACGTGTATTTATGAAGTTATAAAATATGCCATTATTTTAAAATTTGTCGGCGTAGAAAAACTATGGTTTTAATGCAACACTCTGTATATTTTATGTGAGCATTCGTGGCGTATTTGTAATTCTATTTAATTATTTATTTCAAACTGACAATAATTTATTAGGAGAGCTCTGATTTGTAAAATGGGATGCATAAAAACATATATGTTGATAAGTTATCTTATGTGAATAGCCCTGTATATAATTTAAAAATGACCGGCAGTCCAATCAAATGTGTCAGGTAAAAGCAATTTTCCTTTTACATGGTGTTCATGACGTGGTCTCAGTTTATATGATGTAAAACATATTATTGAAAACTAGTGTTTTAAACTATTAATAATTAATTAGTTATTTATTTTAGGCATCTAAACTTTTCAGTTTCCCTTTCAGCAGTTAGCAACCATCGTACCTGCAATTGATATTTACAAAATAAAGACCGACTCATTACAACCTATAATAACATAGTGAATAAGCAGAATACTTAGTTTATATAATAGACACGACCACACAGATCAAGCTGTTGCAAAAACTTGATCACATTGTCGGAAAGTTAACAAGGCGTAACAAAAACAAAGAAATAATTCCCACACTTATGTTATTAAAGGATATCTCTCGTAGCCATACCTTCATATTATTATTCCTTCACGTACCTGCACCTCGAGATAATAAAGCATTACAACTTTTCATTTTCATCAAATAATTTACGCTAGATATGTAATGATTATTTAGTTTCATGAGCGTACTTTTCAAATGCTTTTCTGCTATTAAAGTGAAATTTTGTGATAAAAAGTTAAATTGAGAACCCATTTTAGAATAAAACACCGAAAAAATGTAAATTGGTGCTTATCATGTCTATTGTTTATACATAATGCCCTAGAAATAGCTGAAACACGAACACTACTAATTGAAAAATTCACGCATCATACTGTGGGAAAATACAATTTTTAACGCCCAGTTTTGAGTTGCTTTAAACTCACTTTGGATTAAACCAATGTTATTCACTTATAGTACGCTGTTTAATGGGCATCCTGCTGAAAGAGTTACTACAAGGAAAGAGAGTTAAATACACTTTTTATTAGTTTTCGATAGCGACTAAGCGTGTTTATGTTTTTAAAGAAAATGAATAAATTATACAACTAATTATACTTCGAAGTTGGCCACTCAATCTGTCATTTCTCTATTACACGCACATGAAAGTATGTAAATAAACTTAGCTAGATATTAAAATCTCTAGCAAAATGTTAACACAGAAGGAAACTCATTAAATACTTAATTGAAATGTTTAAAGGAATTTTAAGGAAATTGTTATTTAAGTGTCATACTTAAAAATTCAGTATAATGCCCTTCTCTTATATAACTACAGTGCACTCCGCTTGATGTGATCACATCGGGAGTTTTTCATAAAAATAATCGATTGATAATAATAAACGCTTTTTCAAAATTTCCACTTTTCTTCGCAAGTTCTTCCACTTTCTGGCTCATCAACGGACTATCTATACGTGCAGATGCCATTTGATCACCTTTCCTAGTGGCATTTCGTTTATTGTTTAATTTGTGATTTTTCTCTACAGCGTCTTCTGTTTCAATATATATTTTTTTAATTTTACATAGAACTGGTTGCCAAATTTTTAGTTGTGCTTCTGCATTCCGCTGGCTTATTTTCGGCAACTACAACTGATCTAAAACGATAATTATTTTTCTTAAGCTAGGATTACGTTTTTTTACAGCGGTCATTGCAAAGGGTTAAAATAGAACTCAGTTGGCTGCTGCCAACCAGCCTGTAGGTTATTAACCTACGAGAGGGAGAAAGAAGTCCGGTACCTCTCGAGCTTGAATATACAAATATATGAGTGCAAACAAAGTGATTGCTCGTGGACGGAAACAATTCTAAGAACAAAGTGATAACATACATCGAAGCTATGACTACTATAAACGATGATTATTTTGTGTATAGTTGTATAAATCCGCCCCGTTCTTCGTGAAAGTTATAACAATACCCGAATGATTACATTATCTGTGATTTTAATAACCGGCGTACACTGTTGTTGAAAGCAAGTATTCCCTACACACTCTAATACGAAATGTAGAATATTGGTCCTATAAATGTTTTCTAATGCGGTCGTGAGCTAAAAGTCCATTAAACTTCTACGTTGAAGGCCTGTGGTTCCTAGTATCGGAACATGGGATGGTTAAAGACAAGATTCTCTCGCGCAACTCTTCTTAGCAGCAGAAGTGTTTCCAGCTTCCGTGGTGCGGAGCCCACTTAACGCCGTAGGTTCTCTATGTTTGTGGTACTTTAAAACGGGCAATACTGAGATAGGAGAGATGATCGCTACCTCTCGTAAGAGACAAAGTACTCGAAGAGAGAAATGATTTCTATTAATTTTTACTTTGCCATACTGTGTATACAGGTATACATATAATTAAAAATTAATTTACAAATTACATATACTTATTCATCGCGACGTTAAATTTCATTAACTTGTTTCCCTGTAGCCATATATCCGTAATAAGAATATTAAGTAACGGAATTACCACAAAAAATTTCGTAGCAATGAACATTCGTTCATTTATTTAATTTGGCATACGAGGGGTATTTTTTAAATAAAGGTCGGTTTGTGAATGAGAATGAGAATGCTCCCAGCAGGGGAAGTTTCAAGGTCAGTTTTGTACATCATTGCTTCGGACAATCTGAATAATCGAAAATTGTGTTCTCGGTGGGTTCCAAGACTACTTTCTGACGATCACAAAATAAAAAGATTGGACTGTGCTTTATCGTTTTTGACTCGATACAATCAGGAAGGAGATGAATTGTTGGACCACATCGTTACAGGAGATGAGACTTGGGTGTCTCATATGACTCCTGAGTTCAAGCAACGGTCAATGGAATGGCGACACACATCATCGCCAACCAGAGTGAAAGTCAAACAGACAATTTCAGCACGAAAGATCATGGCAACTATCTTTTGGGACAGGAAAGGGATTCTGTTAGTGGATTTTATGCCGAGAGGCACAACAATCAATTCTGATGCGTGTTGTGTGACCTTGGGAAAACTCCGACGTCCCATACAAAACAAGCGGCGTGGCCCCTACTGTCTTCCGGTGTGATGTTGCTCCACTACAATGCGAGGTCACATGTTTCTGCACAAACACAAGGTCTAATCTAATTTAATTGGATGGGAATAACTGGAGTATCCACCTTACAGTCTAGGTCTTGCGCCCAGCGATTTTCACCTGTTCCGATACTTAAAGGAGTTCCCTGATGGTCAACGGTTCGATGACGACGAAGAAGTGAATACTGCAGTCATGGACTGGGCTTCTTCATAGGCGGCAGATTTCTTTGAAGTCGGAATTCAGAAACTTGATGAGCGGCATGGCAAATGTATGAACAAAAATGGAAATTCTGTAGAAAAGTAGATAAAAGAATGGAGAATATGGAAAAAAATATATTTTAATGATTTTTACAGTATGTTTCTTCTTATTAAAAAACGGATCTTATTTAAAAAATACCCTTCGTATACGGTTTACCAAAAATGTATGAATTTATACGTTCATCTTTCCTACTGACAGCAGTTTTAAAGCTATTTTTGTAAACACTAAGAAGTCATACATATAAAGGATTCGTCACTTAGGTATTGCTAAATCGTAAAACCTTCTATTTACTAGATTGAATTTTAACAACTTGTTGTGCAGATTTCGGGATTTTGGTGGAACTGAAAACAGTAATATCTATTATTTTTTTAACGTGACAAAAAGAAATTTTATTTTTGTCTGATCTAGTAGATAGCTACAGTATAGTTTACTTTCGGGTTTGGCTTTATTTTCTAGACGGTTTAAAGTTAATTAGTAATGTTCAGAAGTGTTGGTTTCATAACTAACGAGCGTTCAAAAAAAGGTTGTGGTCATGCTGATTAGTGGTTGCTTTTCACACCGTAAACTGGATGTCGGAGCTTCATTAATTGTCGAACGTCAATAAACGTCATTTACTTCTTTTTAGAATTAATCAGTGAGGATATTCCTGGTTTTCACCTGTGCGACACGCTGATTTTTGCTTCAGAACAGAAATCTTCTATGATGAAATTTTATTTTCACAGTGAAACAAAAGTTGACTGGATTTGGACGCATTCAATATCAAGATGTTTAGAAAAATACTAGAAAATGTGGTTTATGATTAATTGTGTCACGTAGCTGTACATTGATGGGTTAGACTGTTTCACGAAACACGAAGTATAGAACGAATGAGGGGCAGTGGACGACCATCGGTATATACTCTAAAACCATAGAAGGAGTAAAGGCTATAATGAGAAATTAAACAAAAACTTCAATTCGTCATTTATAACAACAAATGGAGTTATCCGTGGAAACGTATCATGGACTATTACACAAATATTCGCACCTTTACTGTTAGTGATTGACAGTAATTTAAGGGTTATTGCTAGCCAAACTTCTACCATAGTTACAGTTCTGCAAATAGTTCTTAAACACTGCATATTGATGATAATGCCATGCAATTCATAGCATTGAACGGTAGCGGTGGTTTAAGTATACAAAACTTTAGAATTAGACTCTTATTTTCATAATGGTACAAAGAATGAACATGGTGAATGGCAATAGTCACAGAATTTCATCAGTATTATCCGAATGCGGCTGCAAACTTCACTTATAACAAACTGCCAAGATTATTGTTAACAATTTTAGAAAAAGGGGAAGCGTTAAAAGGAAAAGGGGATTCAGAAGACCCGTGAAAAGCCTGCAGAAGATATTAATAATGCTAGTTATATTATGGAAACAACTCCTTCTAAGCCGATCAGAAAATTAAGCCAAGAAATTGATTTGTCATACGGTACTTGTTGAACAATTGAAAAAAAAAAGATTTGAGCATGTTTCCATACAAAATTCAAACGCTCCATCAACTTTTACCGGTTGATTTGCAACCTAGAACAAATTATTGTCATTGGTTCTAAAACAGCATCAATAATAATGGTATATTAGATCTTGGTGCAGCCTGGTTCCACTTCAATGGGTATCTTAACAGTCAAAATATGAGAATACGGGGAACAGATAATCCACATATGTTTGAGGAAACACCGTTACATCCACGAAAGATCGGTTTATGGGTCGCTGTTTTAAGAACAATAGTTTACAAGTTTCTTGCAGAAAATATAACTGCCGATTATTATCTTCAGAATATCTAATCCCCGTTTTCAATTAACTTCATGATGATGAAATTAGAAATGGTTACTTCCAGCAGGACAATGCCACAGCACATACTGCTAATCGTGTCATACAATTTTTACAGAAATTTTATGATGATCGGTTAATTAGTAGCCATTTATTTTCACGAAGGTCACCCGATCTTACAGTTCCAGACTTCTTTCTATTCCTTTATCTAAAAGACAATATTTTTAGTAATAGACCACAGAATTTAGAAGATTTATAAAATGCTAATTCACAAAAGTTAGATGAAACTTACCCGTGATACTCTGGTGAATATGTTTGAAAATCTTAAGAGAAGAGTTCATTTATGCCTAGAAAACAATGGTCAACATTTTCAACATCTTTTATAAAATCTCTTATTTACTTTGTTCTCTAAATGTGAATGCAAAAGTTCATTTCAAATAAACGTTTATTTACATAGTCCATATCTGCATAACCTCACTACTTCGACCACAGGGACCACAGAACACTTGAAACGGCAATGTAACCTTGAATATAGCTAACTAAAAGTATAGACAAACACAGGCAAAATAAAGTGTTAGTTTTGAATTTCTATTAAATAATTAAATAAGTAACCTAATACAATTTGAAATGTAATCTGTCAACTATTAATGTATGCGAATTAAGAATATTTATAATGTTTACATCTTTATAATTACATATTAATCTAGGACAAGACGTTAAAATTCAAGAGTGTCTTTGACTTGCATTTTTATTGCTCTCACGATATAAAATCTTTTATTAATAAATAATTGGTAGTATATTATTTTGCAATTAATAAACAATTTAAAGCATGATAGTACTAAATTGATGATAGTGAGGTTATGTGTCTCCATAAAATTTGAAAGGTTGTCAAGTTCGAAGACAACCTGCGCATGCAAAAGAAAAAAAATCGACGGTTGGTTTGTTTTGAACGCTCGTTATATGTAGATATAAGTAGTTTATTTTTTTATAAGAACAAAATATGTCTTATTTTATTTTCTGTTTCCCATATTCTCAACATAGTAAACTTTTTATTGCAGATATGGGAATGTCTTGATGTAGTATTTTGTTAAACATAGGGGAAACAAAGATTTATAAAGTTTTTATGTATATTGTTATAGATAGATGAATTCGAAAAAACAGACGTTGTAGCTATTTTAAATAACTACATTTTTAATTGTAATACTAAGTTAATACAAGTTTATATATACGTCGTTTAATCTTTTGACATCATTACTCTTAATATAATAATACAATAATAATAAATATTCGTAGTGTTAGAAAGATACATACAGGGTGATTCTAAAAATGTGCGAAAAACTTTGACTACGTATAGCTGAGTTTATTTACCTTCTAAAATTACCTAGTAAGAAGTGAAAAATGTGATGTAGAAGTATGTAAATTAGGTGTACCCATGCATTTCAATAACCATTTCTATTTGAAATTCCGTTAAATAACTCTTTAAATATGTATTTTGTATTGGTTAAGAAATTTTTTTGGAAAACAGAATCCAAGTTTAAAAGTTTCAAGAAAAAAACGTAGGTTAACGATCTGATTTTTAAGATGTGCCCTAATTTACAAACATTTAAATTATATTTTTCACTTCTGAATCAGATGTCATTTCACACTCAATTGTACATTGGAAAATAGGCTTGAACTGTTAGCTTTCCAAAACAATACAGTTTATTACAATCAGACAAGAAACAAAACAGTTATTTACATTTTAGTGAATTGTTGTAGAAAAACTTTGATTGACCATATTTCCGTACTGGTACCGAATTAAAAAAATGTACTGGGTGGTTTGGGAATTAACTAACCTCAGCTATATGTGGTTACAGTTTTTCGCACATGTTTAGAATCACCCTGTATATTCTTTATTAGCTGCATAATTCTATTTTCTCAATATCCTATTAGTAGTATCCCGTGTAAGGAAAGCAGTAAAAAGAAGTATAACTTTCTAATGTTGTTAAACACAGTTTTACTAAATTTCGGAATACGAGTACTACCATTTTCTACGAATTTCTAAAATTAAAAGAGGATAGGACACATTTTTGTTTACTTATTGAATATTTAGTTATATTCTAACTGTAACGAGAAGTAACCATAAATTAAGTCGGTTTAGTAAGAATTGGGAATTGCGCGGATTTCTTCATATGTGAATTAATTAATTTCAAATAATTTCCTTATTCTTGCTTATACAAACTGATTATAAGCATTGCATAGGAGACAAAAAACAATTAAATAACGGTTGTTCCGGAAAGATTATTTTTTGCTGTTATACACTTTTAAAAGTCAAATAATATCTACATTAAACTTATTTCTATATTGTTTTATTAATAAATACAAATACTTAATTTGCATTGCACCATCAATCAAAAAGTTGGAAGGAAGTTTTAGCATTTGATAAATTGTGTACAAATGCATTTTTAAAGTACCCCAAAAAATGTAATGGCGTCCTTAACTTCCGATTATCATAAACGTTTTGACGTTTTGCTGAATTTCTTTCCTGTTTTACTAAAAGCAAAGGCAATGGACACATGATTTGCGTATAATTGTAACAAATTTTGCACACGCAATATGATAATCAAACATTATTCGCATATACGCCCTATTCTTACTTTTTAGCTTCGTTAAAATGGCGCTATCCTTGTTATCCCAATTTATAGAAATTATTTAGTGTCGGTGGTTCACATGTCCTTCGTATTATAGTAGGCGAATAAATGCGGTCATGAAAACTGGTAATAAAATGTATAATTATAATAAAATGTGTAGGTACTTATGCGGCAGGATGAAAAATAAAGTAGTATAATGCAATAAAGCTTAAGCACATATGTCTCGTTAACATTCAGCGATTGCTTCCATTAGGTTTAAGTACTGAGTCGTAAAATCCAATTTAACTCTTATTAATTTCGAAATAAAATGCGATTATAATTATTAGTTGTGCGTAACTTGAACGACGCGTTCCACTTCTGAAAACTGTTTTATAACAAGCAATTTATACACGCTTTGATCGTTACCCTTAAGTATTTTTATACCCTTAGATAATGTCCCCTACTCACGCACAATTTGCATTTATAACAGTATAAGAATTTTAATTGTATGTAAACACCGCTCATAATTATTTTGCTATTCTATTTATTGTTGCTTCCATTGTTAAATGGTTATTACTGGATGTAACGCGAAAATGAAAGCACGTAAAAGTAAACTTCCGTCCATTTTCATTTCGTTTTCGCGCAAAAAAAGGTGATTATAAACTGCTGAATATTCTTGCTGTTAATTTACATAACACACAAACAATTAGGTACAAATTTAATAAGAAATGCAAAATTCTAATTAGTGAAATTGCGTGGTTCATTCCATCAGCGAAAACACGTAAAACTAGTGGATGAATCTATGATTGCTTTTACTGTTTTGATCTATCTGATTAATTAAGGCAAACGCAGAAAAACCGTAATTGGTTTCTTGGTATCATTCATTATTATACTGGTACAAACATTGTAATTAATAACACGTTTCTTAGTTGATGATTAGATTTCCATGTGGCATTATACTGCCTTTGAAGAAGTTAATTAAGGCTGCTGCTTTAAGAACTCAAAATTTGGAAATACGTCCATATATGTATCGAAAAGTTCAATAGTTGAGGGTAACAACGTCACCGAAGAAAATATCACGGTCAAAATGTCACCCGGAATAAACGTCACCGGAAAAAATACCACCCCGAATTAATGTCACCGAAAAAATGTCACTCTGAGTAATTGTTACCGGAAAAAAGATCTTAAGGATATTTTAAGGATTAACAAGTCACAATCTTAGACAAAGAGCTATATTAAATTAACTTTATATTAGTTACATTGTTTATTAATATTACTCTTAGTTTTATACATATACGTAGTTCTTGAATACCATATTTGGTAACTATTATAATCTCTAATTTTAATTATTTAAATAATAAAAAATATAAAATTTTTCTTCTATTTATATACGGCCAGTTCAGAAAAAATGAGATAAAACTAACTAAGCATCAAAATTAAAGTAATTGCATGTACTGCGAGGGACATTTCTTCCGGCGGCAATTTTTTCGGATAGTCTTTTTTCCGGCTGACACTTTTTCCGGTGACACTTTTTTTAGATGAAAGTGGAAGTGCCAAGGGACCCTAACAAAATTCGTTGTATAGAAATATCGATACATGAAACAGCAAAACTTTAAAGTTGTCAGAATTAAATACGACAGAAATAGATCAATGCGCAGTAATTTAGAAATGTTTATAAGTAGTTACAGGGATACGTACATTATTACTTAAAAACTCTTACACTTAAATAAGGTTTTTTATTCGAAAAATATTTTAAACTAGAGAACTGGTACATTTTCTTAATGCTGAAATGCTAAATAGTGGAAAATGCAGTTAAAACGTCATTTTCTGTTGGAATCGAAACCACACTATTGTATCGTTTTTTGGGGTTGTTTTTCTTCTTCGCTGTTGTATTGCTTCAACACAGTTGATAGAACATTTTTCTTCCGTATTTCAAAGTCTTTTTCACTTACATTTGTACTTTCACCATACATTACTCTGCATAATGCCATGTCTTTTTCCCGCCTTCGTCGATTTCATCTAGGAGATGGGAGCAGCGTGACGGACAAGAGGGAATACTGGCTAAACGGTGTTTAAGCAGGGTTACAGTGGCTGCTGCCACTGTAACCCTGCTTGAAGTAATTAGCACTAACTTAGGAGGACCGACGGTTTTAGGCACTCTCCGAGGCCCGCGGGTTGCAGCGTGTGAGCGAAGGTTTTAAGTTATCCATGCAAATGGATACCGCGCGTATCTTTGCTTAACTTTAAACATCGTTTAGCCGCTATTCCCTCTTGTCCGTCACGCTGCTCCCATCTCTTAGATGAAATCGACGAAGGCGGGAAAAAGAAGGACATAGCAGCGCGAACACCTTAACTACAATTTTTAAAAATCATGAGTGTATCATGAACTGTCTTCGGGGCTCCCCACAATCATTTCCCATACGCAATTCATTTTATCTAAGACATTTACATTTTACAAATATTTAAACAATTTTTCTTTGTTAATTGTTTCTTACCGTACTTCGTTGAAATTCATATTTATACTTTAATAATAATAATACTCTCAAGTTCAAGGGTTTATATACTTTTTTTGCTTCCTACGTATTTCGGCATTTTACATGTCTTTTTAAAAACCATTTAATATTATAGACAATTATAGCTAGGGCAACAGCACACTGAATCTTGGTTTCGGACTTGGCTCTGCTCTTCTATTCCAAAACTCCCAATAGCGGAGAATTTATGAGCTCAATTTGGTTCTTCATTAAAAGTGTATTTCTTAAACTGCGTTTGTGAATTTGAAACGCCTCGAGTATATGCAATTTGCGTTTATCATCACAAAAGTGTAAAAATGTTATTATATTATTTGATGTCAATGCAAGATTGTGTTCTAATAAGTGTTTAGCGTAGATAGATTTCTAATTGTTTCACCTATGTATACATAATTTCACTGAGAACAGTTTAATTTGTAAATACCTGATTTTAACAAATCGTTAGTTCTATCTATTGCACTGATTAAGGTGTTAAAAGTGTATTTTGTTGTTTTATAAGTTATAGTGTAATGTACTTGTTTTCATTATAATTTTAGCAATTTTCTCCGATGTATCACCGAAATATGGAAGTGAAATATATTTAGCATTTTGAAAATGGTCTTTTGAATATATTCTTTGAATTGCTCATTTATAATCTTTCTTTTTGATTAGTGTGTCTATCAGGTTTGTGTTGTATCCATTACTGTGTGCAGTTTGTTTAATAATCGAAATGTCTTTGGTGTAATCATTGTTATGTAGAGGAATAGTTAGAGCACTATGTATCAATAACTTATAGGCTGCTAATTTATGTCTTCTATGGCGACATGAGTCATGTGGTATTGTAATATCTGTTTGTGTAGGTTTTCTATAAATAGAGTATTCCAGTTTGTCTTTAGAATTATTTTTTATGTTGAAGTCTAAATTACTAATACATCTGGTTTTGTTATGTTTCTAATATAAACTTTATGTTCGAGGGTAGAGTAATAATAAACGTTAAGGAATCACCAATAAACTGAAATGAACTGCTAAAATATGTTAAAATATCATCAAGTTTCAGTGTACTGTTGTCCTAGCTAAAAATGTTTATAATATTAATCGCTTTCGGAATTGTCGAAATACGTATAAAGTAATTAAATGCTGTTGAAATTGAGACCATTCTTCTTTCAGCCATTCCCTATTCTTCGAATATATGCATTCCTCATGCTCTTCCAGCGCTCTCGGTTCTGCGCCTCCTTATACCAATTCAAATCCACTGTTCTTTTCACATCGTCGTTCCACCTCATTTGCGCCCCCCCCCCGTATTGCTTCTTTCTCCCCATGGTCGCCATCTGATCACTTTTCCGGTCCATTTTTCAGTTCCTCTGGCCACGTGTCCTGCCCAATTCCATTTAAGTGAAGCAACTTTTGTTATTATATCCTCTACGCCTGTTCTTATTCTTATTCACGTATTTGTTTTGTGGTCTCTTAATGTTACTCCCAGCATTTTTCTTTCTATTGCTCTCTGGTGCACTCTCAATTTGTTTATAACTATATACTCTGTAAGTAACTACCGGTAAAATACACTGGTTATATAACTGACGTTTCAGGTGTAGAGGTTTATTCATATCAAATATATCTTGTAGCTTCCCGTACGCTGCCCATCCTTGTCTTATTCTCCTGGCTATCTCTATTTCTTGGTTTCCTTTACCAATCGTCAGTGTTTGACATAGAGATATATATAGATAGCTTTCTACCCTTTGGACTTGATTTTCTCCCATTCCTATTTCATGCATTTGCTGATCTTCTCTCTCGTTATACTTGGTCTGTTGGAAATTTAGTTCGAGTTCCACTCTTACTGAAGCATTGTGAACATCTTCTAGCATAATTTTCAATTAATATTTGGTTTCAGCAAATAAAACAACATCGTCTGCAAATCGTAGATGACTTCTCCGAGAATACATATTCCTCTTTCGCCGCCTTCCAGCGCCAGTGTAAATAGTTTTGGAGACATATTATCCCCTTGTCTCACTCCTCTTGTAATATTAATATTTTTTGTGTTTTCGTGTAAACGTACTTGTGATTTGTTCCATTAATTTATTGTACCTGCTATCTATTCTTGCGTTTTTTAGTGCTTGTAGTACTGCCCATATTTCAACAGTATCAAACGCTTTTTTATAATGGAGAAATGCCACCCATAATGGGATTGTATTCTGTTACCTTTCCTATCACAGTTCTCATGGTTTGCAGATCTTCTACTGTGCTAAAATCCATTTTGAAACCTGCCTGTTCCTTGAGCTGGTAGCAGCCAAACTTTTTTTGTTATTCGACTTGTTATAATTCTGGAAAACAGTTTGTACACTTGGGATAATAAACTAATGGGTCGGTAATGTTCGAGGTTGCCTTTATCGCCTTTCTTATGTATTAATACTACTACAGCATTTGCCCATGTGCTTGGTATATCCTCCGTTTCCAAACAAAGAGTGAAAAATTTCATTAACTTTTCTACTATTACCTCCCCACCCACTGATAGATGGGATTTCTTCAGAGATTACATTTAATATTATTCTTTTGCGTTCCTTATCTTCTGTATCTTTTTCTGCTTTTGATTTGTACAGCTCTTCATAGAATTCCTCTACGTCCACGTCCACTTTCTGTTGTCTTTCTTTGCAAAGAATGTACTAGCGTTGTGCAGATTTTCATGTTCCAAGAAGTTTACCATCATTTACCCTCTTTCATTTCTGATACTTAAACCATGTCGTTCTATGTATTTTTCGTCTTTTCCAGTTTGTTTTCTACTTGCAATTAAGGTCACCTACAACCCAATACATGATAGGTTTTGTTTTCATTTATACTCTTTGATACATCTTCGTAGAATTTTTGGACCTCTTCATCTTCATAACTACTAGTTGGGGCATATACTTGGACGATTTTTGTAGAGACTAATTTGTGTATTCTTATTGTTATACATATGACTCGATCCGACGGTGCTTTCGGGTCTTATCTGGGGAGTTAGGCTTTTATGTACCTACTATTATGCCTGCGCCTCCATGACTCGAATCTTCTTTGCCTTTGTAAAATAAGGTGGGTCCTGATGCTACTTTAATGGTTCTTTCTTCTTTTTCTTTCTTTTTCTATTTTCACTTATACCTAGGGCGTCCCATTTGATCTTATTTAATTCATAATTCAGTTCCTCTATTCTTTATTCATTTGCAATGGATAGCGCATTGTATGTTGCTATGTGTAGTGTAGTTTGACATCTTCCTTGTTTTAACGAGTCTTTGTCCCCCCCCCCAGAATCCGTGGGACAGACCGGCTGGCCGGCGTGGGACTGTTGACGTTTAGTCCTACCCACTTGGGGTAGTTTAGTTTGAGTTTTAAAAGACTATTATTATTATTAAAATATAGTTCTTGCTTGGTTTTGCCATTTTCTAATTTAAGTGATAAGAGCATACTGTGCAAGAATACAAATGCAACTACAAATGAAATTTGTAAAATTGTATGTATGTACAAATCTACGTGTTTTCATTAATAACAAGGGAGCACACAAAATGTGGATAAGCTTCGATGGTGGTGGTAAAGTAAACTTCAAGTTCAGAGAAAAGCACACTAGCTGACATTGAAATAGGTAATATAAGTTTGATATTGTTAATGGAACAAAACAAAACAAATCAACTTTTATATTTTTAAAGCTTGAAAATATGCGTTAAATAGAAATTCGAGGTTGGCCATAAAGGGCCAACATAACGGCCAAAGTGCTCTAACTGTTAGGATCCTTGAAACAAATTCGTTAAATAGAGAAATTCGCTATATAGAAGTTCGAATTAGAGAAGCTCAACAATATAGCTAGAGACTATTAAAAAGTAAATGGATTACTAGACACACTGGAAGTGAGGAAGTTCAAATTTCAAACAACTCGTTTGCTACCGCATTAAATGCAGTAGCTGTTACGTGAGCGGTATTAATTTACATTCTAGTAAAAGTATCACCAAGAAAACACTTCTTATATTTCCTGCGACCTTTTCGTAATGCAATTTTGAACTTCTAGTAGATTTCACAAATACCAATCAGTTAATTGTTTTAATAGGATATATTTTAATTTTTAATTTAACAGTCACCCACAGGTTCGATAATACCTCTATAAATTACCGCATTCCAACACAGAAATCTATTTTATGCGGAAATTTTTCATGCCACCAATGCTTTTACATTGAAGCGATTAATAATAATTCTTCTATTAATCAGATTTATGCAAATTTTCAGTTGATAGTCGCTCTTGGTTCATTATAGACGCTAAAGTGACCCAATTTTGACGGGGCTTCCCCAACTTGCAAATTTAATAGTCACGAACAACATATTCATGTATTCTGCCTGCCTGTGTACATGCTATTGTAATTAAACTTCGCAATTAGCAGTTTAATTGGCAATCGATAGTGTGTGTAGATACATATTGTTTAAATGTGATACTAATCCTGCTTAGAAAACAAAAAATCTGTAATTGACGGACATAATGTTCGGTGCAAGAGGGATTACACTGTATGTATGTAGAAAATTAGATCTTTTTCTAACAATTTTGGACATTTACTAATTATAATTAATTAACCCGTACTAGAATTAATGTGATATTCAGTTTTGCTGTAATATTTCAATATTTAACTAGTATTTTCTGCATAGAATTTTAATGTATTCAGTGTCAAAAAGCTTCCATGTCGATAAAGACACTACAAGACACGTTTCCTTGTTTGTTTGATTTTGCGGCGTGCCCATTAATCGTGGCCTGTACGGTCTCCTGATTTAGTGTGGAACAACTTTCGCGGAAATATGATGGATCGCAAAGAAGAACAGTTTGTGCAATTAATCTGTATAAATTTAGTTTGTCATTGTTTAAGTTTATGAGTCAAATGTTGTTTTCATTTTTCGACGGAAAAGAGTTAATGCATTTGGTAGAATATTTACATATATAGAGTTGTGATGTAGAATATGGATGCGGAACACCCTTCACCAACTAATTATTTCATTTTTCCTTTCGTAATATTAACTGTTAGGTATTCTATATATTTTTGTCTATCAGTTCTAGATTGATTTTTTACATGTTAAATATTTCTCGGTTCCAGTTCATTGTTTTTATATTGGGTCTTCACTAAAAGACAAACATATAAATTGGTTCATGTAATTAAATTTCAGCGCGTTTAATTTGTGTAGGTACAATGTGGTTTCTATGACTTTGCTATCGTCAGGCAATTTTCTTCAAATGGCAACCAAATATGGTATTTTTTATAGCTAAGTTGTGTTTCCATAATTATACTGCCAAACTCGTTTTCCTCAAAACAGGCGAGTTGAAATGGTATACGATATAACATTTGCTTTTCAAAATATTTCCCTTGCTTTTGAATGCAAGTATTGCACTCGTTCCAATAACAATCTCTAACTTGTTTTCCTTAAAATGGCCCTCAACAGCAGCTGCGTATAAGTTCGCCATGGTTTTTGAATTTCCTTTCGGAAATAAAAAATTATCACTGGATGGATGCTATATCTGAACTATAAGGTTCGATTTCTTCGAAGCCGCAATCGTTAACAGAAGCATTTATATATCTTGACTTGTGCGCTGGTGTATTGTCGTGTAGCAGCAAAACATCTCGCGTCAGTTTTCCGGGTCGTTTGAATCTAATAGAATCTCTGAGACGTTGCAATAATGTTGCATAATACTCTATTGTACTACACCAATGTGCCAAATTGTTCAATAGTTCTTCTCTAACACGCATTTGGATTAGTCATACATTCCCGGGTCCCATGTTACACTAACTTTTGTAATGATAAAGGCTTTACGGTAAAGCACGCATGTAAAATTCTGAAAGCCGTGGTCTTTGAAACTTCCAATAAAATTGCTTCTTCAATCTTGTATTCTCCAGTACCAAACACTTGGTTTTCTCGACATCTGAAGTGGTTACTTCAATAGGGCGACTTTAAAAGGGATCATCATATAATAATTTTCGTTCATGTTTAAATAGTTTTGAGAGCAAATAGTTTACTTGAAAGCACACAGCTAACATTTCTTCAAAGATCAATTTTGGAGATTTTCCTTGGCTTATAAGGAATTTTATAATAGTTCGGTGTTCGTTTTACTCATTTTACAAAGTCAGTAATGTGCGACAACTGAAACTGACAGCTAGTAAAATAAATATTGCTGCAATAGTTATATAGGTAAATCATATTAATCAAATATCTAATGGTGCGTATGCAAACATTCCTGGTCGTTTATAGCACTTAAAAATTCCTTGACCGTTATTTAATTTGTGCGTAACTGTAGTACTTATCATATTCATAGCTTAATTTTAAATACATTCCAAACCACCGGATTGTCACCAGAGCTTTATCCATATCTCTAGAATCCGTAAGTTTTGCAAAGAACACCTGGGAAGTTTTGATGATTACAGGTTTCCATTAATTTTAGTTGATCTACGTTAAAAATCGATCCTCTAATTTCTAAGTACCTATGGTCAAACCATTAGCAATTTAATCTACATCGCACTTTGTTTTGATTTTGCAATGGTGTTTAAAATTTAATCTTATATCATTATTGGAATAATTATTTGGTGTATTTAACCCCTACCTTAGTATTGTCTTTACGACTGAAAATTCAAAGATTCACCACAAGGAACTAAATAGCAAAGGTTTCTTTAACCAGATATACACGATGTAACTAATAATTTGTTTCATTTCAACTGGCTAACCGGAACTTTGCGAATCCAAGTTTCCTGGCGCTTGCTTGGGTGTTTACAGTTTACAAACTGTCAGGATTTCTGCAATTAGTACGTTTATACATACGTTACAGTTGATACCTATATGGGTCACGACCGGTACGATTTTGAAGAAATTAATATACTAGAATTTTAAGACTTTCGAAAGATTGTTTTGATTGTATAGTAAATACGGCGTGGTAGAAGTATAAAAGACCGTCAAAATTATTTTTAAAGCGTCGCCAGCCCGAACACCACACATTGCTACGTTTGACCACGCAACCGAATTGACTGTCCATCCAATAAAATACATATGTAGTATTATATGCTTAGTATATGTACATTCCTCTCTGTGCATTAATCTCTTAGGCCGCTTTTTTAAATGAACACTTTCATTACCCAATTAGGGCTATAGGATATGGAGGGATGTACCCACAGTTTCTTTTTCTTTTTATTCAACTTCTCTTTCCGACTTACGTATAGAAGAAATGCACGCCCATTTTCAGAGTATTCGCTTTTGGTGCGTGGCGGCGACTCTTGGCATCTTTTTTTGGCTACTCTCCCTAGCGACTCGTAGATACCAAGGGTATCCATGGCGGCGCTGTTGTCGACGTCGTCATGGCGTCATAGTTAGGTCCAGTATGATATTACCCTTGCTTGCTTGCTTTGAAAGAGCGAGATCTAGGACGCGGTTTTCCAAGCATCTTTATGCACTTAGGCCACATTTGGCCCATTGTACACCCTAACTTAGCATTTTACCTATCTGGGGTAATTCCAACCCCAGTAGTGATTTTTAACGTGTCACACATCGCAGTGGCACGGGACCTACGGCTTTACTTCTTATCCCCGCTAGAAAACTCTCGCCGACCTTGGCCAGGTTCGATCCCGCGTCCCTCAGATCCAAAGGCAAATGCGCTAACCACTAGACCACCGAGGCCGGCAGGATATTACCCTTACTCAAAAAAGAAGATTTAATATAAGGCGGCATATGTGGAACCACCAGGATGGCGCACCCGCGCCCCTGCGCACTGTGATGTAAACCGTCAAGCATACCAACAGGCATCTGCGTTTCATAATACCATCAATCAAAATTTAGATACCACATTAACTTGTGATTTGTATTTTTGGTTGCCTATTTGTGGAATGTTAGGTTCATACCCTTTCATGAATCATCCTGTAGGTATGTATAAATTATATTTTGCTGTAACTGGATGTTAAATATTATTTTCCCGTCCCACTTAAACAGTAACAACTATCAATTTTAAATAAAGAAGTTGTTGAGGGATTTTGATTTCGAATTTACCAGAACTTCGTTTACTTGCGGAAAACAATTGTCATACGGGAAACCAAGGCACACAAAAGAAAAGACACGTTATAGGCGTTATTACTAACGGTATGAGAAAATTCGAGCATCGTGTATTCCTCATTTTTGTCGAAACTATTTTGCTCGGTTCGTAAATCATTAACTAACGTAACATGCTACATAACTTGATCTCGACCCACTATGAATAAAATCTACAATATCACATTTTTATGATCACCCAGGAGAGGTTAAATATACGGTTTAAAAACATTAGTTCTACATAAAACTATCTTGATTTAGTCTAAGTACATATGCCGGGTATTAAGAGAGCTATAACATTTTCTCATTATCTACAATTTCGATTAATCTCCATGTTTATCGGGGTGTCATATAGATAACTTTTTGCGGAATTTGATTAAAGTCAAGAAAGCGTAATTAAGGCATTCCTGTTGTATAATTATTTTACATTTGGGAATTTTATATTCGCATTTAAGCACACCTAACCGCAGTTGGGCGAAACGTGCCTACAAAAAATGTAGACGTAGTTTGTAAAGATTGAGGCCAGAAAAAGGAGTTATTAATTAAAAAGCGCAATTAAATTCATTAGCGTAATCTTTTATACAAACACAAAAACCGGAATAAAGGGCAGTTAATAAAGGAGGTAAACTGGCTCATTAAACATACTTCGGAAGGTTTCAAAACAAAACTATAAAATTAATAAAGAAAAAATTGCAGCCCACACAGCAAGTTCGGGGTAAGATCATTATATCGCATTGATAGATTTATCACCCACTTTTGGAGAGTACCAGAACAATATCCATAAATACGCGTACCTTAAAGTTATCGACTAGTTAATTGGCAGATTAAATTGTTTATGAATACAGCTGTATGCTGGTAACCCAATCGCATGCTGCTATTATGCAGCCAGTCCTCCATAATCGTTTGACCATCGGGAGCTAGTTTTGTCAGATAAGCCTTCTCAAATTTTAATTTAATATGTAAAAAAGAAGGTGATTATGTTTTTAAAGTATCACTTTACAGTCAATTAATTTACATATTTTCTTATAATTAAAATTCTTATGCTATATGCAAAAGTGTGCTGGAGGATACGAAACAAGGCATTTTTTAACGCTAGTCTTAATTAAAAAACAACATTTTTCATTTATTATTTTACCAGCGGTATTAATAAATATTGTCATTTAAGTGTTGTGGGTAGGTTATAAATATTTAATACTGATGAGAGTTAAGATGCTTCTGCTTCTAAGAAGTGAAACTTTCCTAATATTAGTACAGCTACTCGGATTCAAACTGTCTTATTCTCATTACATTTCACTGCTAACGCTTCCTTGATTACAGCAATTTCTCAGTGTGCATCTCTCTTTGTTCGGGATAAATGGAAACACTGGGCTGAGGTATGGAAAATAATTTCTGCTGCTTCTTAAGGTATAATTAGCTTAGCAAATGAAATGATTCCGGAAACAGTACAGAAACGTGTCTAAGTAGAAGAAATATTTTGAGAAACTGGTAGGATAATATCATATGTAAAACTCATGTGAGAGCAATCAGTGCTGCAAGATGCAGAGATTAAAACAATGTAGGTACTTACTCTTATTTTCTAAGAACAAAAATCGGATTTACTATATTAAATCAATTTTAGAATTACGTGTCGAAATCCATAGCTTTTTAGAAGAGCAAAGTGGTTGTTTAATAACTGTCAAATTTTAAATTAAGGGTTAGAATAGTCGCAGAAGGTTAGATAAGAAAACTCCTGCAATAATGAAAAATCGTAAACCATAGAAATATCATTTTCTAATCATATTCCCATGTTTAAAGTTAAACGCGGTTGCTTTTTGCTACCGCTTTCTGGTATTATTGTTCTGCCAAACTTCTAAAATTGGACACGACTTCTTGATTCATAAATTTGATAACAAATACTTAAGTTTATAGTAAAAAAAGATTTATGGTTCGAATCTCAGCGGAAATCTCTGATTCTGATATCGAGATGGGATTCCCAATTCTATCATCAATATTAAATCGTAAAGCTATTTTCGATTCTAAAATCGGAAAGCTGTTCTCAGTTCTAAACTGGGAATGGGATTCTCGATTCTGAAATCGCATGGCAATTCGTAATTCTAAACTCCGTTCTGATTTCAAAATTGGAGAAGCAATTCGCGATTTAAAAATAGCAAAGCACTTCTTAATTCTATAATCAGAAACGATACATAATCCCCTAATTGAAAGCCAATTTGAATTGGTAAGCGATTCTTAATTTTAGAGTCAGAAAACAATTCTTAAACCTAGAAAAGAAAATAATCAGCGATTGGGAATCGGCCAGGAATGTTCGATTCGAGAATCGGAAAGCAATTCTTAATACTGTAATCAGAAAATGATTCTTAATTACTGAATCAGAAGTGATTCGTAATATTATAATTAGAAATCTCATCGGGATTACAAAATCGGAAAGTGATTCTCAATTCTAAAATGAGAAAGTGATTTTAATTTGAGATTCAAAAAACTATTCTTAATTTTATAATTAGAATGCGTTTTTTAATTTTACAGTCAAAAACGATTTTTAATTCACGAAGAAGTAAACGATTATTAATTCTAGAGTTGGACGATTCGCGATTGTAGAATTGGAAAGGTATTTTGATTCTAGAATCGGAAAGCTGTTCTCAATGTATCAATCGGACACAATTCTTAATTCCAGCGTTGCAAAGCGGTTTGCAATTTTAGAATAGGAAATGGAAGCTTCATTTTCGATTCTAAAATCGGAAAGCTGCTCTCAATTACACCAATGGGAAGCAATTTTAAATTAAAGAATCAGGAAGCAATTCTTAATGCTAGAGTGTGAAAGCGATTTTAAATTCTAGAACCAGAAAGCGTTTCTTTTTCTAGAATTGCAAAGCGCTTCGCGATTCAAGAATCGGAATCAGTTCTTTTTATTTAGTACTGGAAAGCAATTTGCGAGAATGTAGCATTGGAACGCGATTTGTGATTTTGAATTGAAAAAGATTGTCTGCTCTAAAATTAGAAAGCTGTTGTCAATTATAGAATCGGGAAGCGATTTAGAATTGTAGAACCAGAAAGCGATTTTTAATTCTAGAGTCGGAAAACGATTCTTAATTGTTGAATTAAAGTGATTCGCGATTGTAGAATCAGAAAGGGATTCTCAATTGTAGAATCAATAAACTGTTCTTAAATCAAGAATTGGAAGCAATTCTACAAACTCTACAAAGCGGTTTGCGATTTTAGAATCGAAAACGGATACTTAATGGTAGCAATACAACAAGATCCGCGATTGTTAAATCGGAGATGTTCGATTCTAGGATTGGAAAGCTGTCGTGAATTTGTAGAATCAGGAAGCGATTTTGAATTGTAGAAACAATAACCGATTTCTTGTTGTAGAATTAGAAAGCAATTCTTAATTCTAGAATTGGAAAGAGGAGATTCTAGAATCGAAAAGAGATTCGCTATTCCAGAATTGTAAACGATTCTTAATTCTAGATTCGGAAAGCAATTCTAAATTTTAGAATAGGAAAGTGATTCGAGTTTTTCAAAATAAAAAGCTGTTCCCAATTCTGGAAACGGTATTTGATTCTAGATGCGGAATTGTATAGGTAATAGAAATCGAAAAGCGATTTACATCCAAGATTATTTTGCGTTTCCGACGGTGAGAATTTTGACTGGGTTGTTTAGTTTTAGGATTGCTCATATATTCTAGCTTTGAAGGATCTTAATTGCTGTTATTATTATAACCTCTCAAATGATTATGTAGATATAAATGACACTTTACATCTGTATCAGATTTGCATTGTCACTTATGAGGCAAAACAATTGTGAATGTGTTATAGTAATAAATCAGCAACTGTAGAACTAGACCAAATTCTAATAATAGGTTTATATTTACACAGCAGCAAATTGACGAAGTTGTAATAAAAGAACAACAAGTACGATATAGATAAACAGTTGAAGCGGGTAACATCAAATATAGCTGTAGGTAGGTATAACAATGTAGAAGAAACTTAAAAGAAACCGCTATTATTGTGAAACTTTTCATAAGAACATAAATGTTACAGGATGCTGGACACCCGCCTTTATTCAATTATTGTATTCTGTAGCTTTTGTCAAAAGAATTTGTTTCAATTAAACAATGGGTGGCATTGGTTCAAGTTAAACATGTCCTTCGACAAATTATATCTGGAACTTAATTAAAAAATGAACGCTTAAACTCAGACAATTCCGTTGACAACATCTTGCAGGAACTTCAAATTATATCCTTCGTTTCAACTTAGAAACTTAATAATGCAGCTCAGTTTGCACAATCTGCTTCAGTTTCCTTCTGGATCGTGGTAATATCGGTAGCAATTGCTGCGCCGCGAAAAAACCTGCAAGCATCGGCAGCACGTTCCTTTATGGGTCATTTAAGCCATTTGCTGTTTTAATAAAAGTCCGACTTCCCGCACGATTTTCTAACTTCTTGCACAGACCTCCATGCCAAACTCATATGCCACACATGGTGCGTTCGGGGTCTTCATGTGCACCAGGAAAGGGAAAGGCGTGGTTTGAAATGTTCCCGCCAATGAAGAAACGGGGCCCCTGCTGGCCACTGAAAACATTTTTTTTTCGACATCTGTTAATTACCTGGTTTGGTATACCGCGGAGAGCTATTAAGTTGGGATGGTGTTATGTACAAGAGAGGTCGAAGAAAGTTGTTTCGTGGGTATCCAAAATAAAATACACTGTGTAAGAAAATACAAACCAACTAAAAATAACTAAGTGATTTTTGAATTGCAAAAGTTCATGTAGGTAATGTCGTACGTTTAATAGATTCTGACAGATATTAACGGTTTGTCTACATATGTAGTTAGCTTTGTGGATATGTATAGTACCTACAGTTTGTATTTTGCTCCTTTTTGAAATAAATTACAAATATATTTTTAATATTCTACTTTTATTAGTTAAATCTAATCACACCATACCAAATGTATGATATTTTCGATGTCTTAGGTTAACAGGGTCATATGAGTCATTGTTTTAAATTTAATTTAAATTTATAGATGATACTCGTACCCATTTTATTTCTCCTTCTATGCATTCATGAAATATAACTCTCTAAGGAAACATTTCGTTTTGTGTATACCTACACAATCTATTATTATTTATGCTTCCAGTATCACGTTTAATTGAAAAATTTTACAGCAAAATATTAGCAACAGGCTGCTTGTATATTAGGTGTATACCTATACCATTCTGTTTTGAGTGTTACAAATTTATATACTTAGGAGTACCTACCTAATGCTACGGTAGTCAAACACTACAATAATTGCCGAAAAGGACTAAATACCACCAAGTTCAATGCAAGCATTGCATCTCCGAATCATATTCTGGTATACTCTTTCAACAGTGCCAAGCGTTGTTTGGAGTTCGTGCGCTGCTGCCAGAATACATGTAGGTACAGTAGATCTTCTTCGTGCTCGACAAGCGTCTCCTAAACTAGATTTTTCATATGGCCCCATAAAAGAAAGTAGGGGACTTAAGTCCGACGAGCGTGGCGGTCACGCTATTGGCCCCCTTCGGCCAATCCATCACCATCAGCGAATACTTGCATTTTCGGACGATAAGCGAAAAATGTGCTGGCGCACCGTGACATTGCAGCCATATCTGTTGACTAATACATAATGGTACTTCTTCCAATAATTCTAACAATATTTCTTGCAAGGAAGTTAAGTAAATGGAGTCGGTTAGACAATGTAGCAAAACGTACGTCCCAATTACCTTACCTATAGGTAGTTCAAAAACGGTGCGTTCCCGAATATGCGTCTCTTATAAAAGGTTGGTCAACTTTGAATCCTCTACCTGTACAACGTATTCATTAACACCCTGTATTTTGAAAATGTTTTTGTGTATTCCATTTTTAGAGTGGTTTTATTTTCATAATTTTATGTTCACGTCAGAATTCTGATGCTTAGAGGCCGTCAAACAATTTAAGGTGAACCTCTATAGGTATAAAATTATCGGACTTTGAGAAAATTTCAAAAATTGCTAGAGGACTTCATGGGCTAGCTGCGTTAATAAGCTACCTATAGAAATTTTTGTAATCGTTTTCAAATTAAAATTGTTTGAACAATTACAAGTTTGGAAACTGTTTTTACTATTGGTTTATTCTTAAATATTTTTTTGTACAATGTGGTTTTAATTTGTAAGAAACTTTAAACGACTTAAAATTTGAAGTAGGTACCTACTTTGTCTAACGGTATGTGAGTAAACGGAGCTTAAATTCGGATCTTTCAAAAATGTATATACATATATATACAGGGTTTCCAAGATTTCCAAAGTGTGGCAAGTATAACAGCTGTGGTTTGGTATTTCAACAATTAAATAAAAATATTCCTAAATTCACTATGTTGTTTGAATACCAGAACAAGGATGTTGTCTGGTGATTTTGTGACACCGTCGAGAAGGCGATTGGTTTATAGGCATTTGTTCCAGGTTTCGATCTCGGCCAGAAAAACATGATTTGATAATGAAATAGATTAATTAATATCTATTTGATTATTATCGCACAAGTAATTCAGCATTGTTACGTATGAAGTGAGATGTGTTATTACTATTTTCGTAGAATTTGACATTTGTTATTGTGAAATTGACCAAGTAGTTTGTTTACAGTGAGCGTTTAAAAAGAACAATTTTGTGAAATAATGGAAATTTCACGTGAAGGTTTTCGTTGGATGATTTTCAACGATTTTAGTAAAGGCCTAACTCAAAACAATGCATAGAATCGCTTTTGGTAATGAAGCACCATCAGAAAAGACTTTACAATTGGTTTGCAGAATTTCGTCGTGGTCGTGCGGTCGTCAGTGATGAATTGATGAAGTGAAGGTCGACCAAAATCGGTTGTTATTCCAAAAAACATCGACACTGTGGGCAACATGACTGCAGAAGATCGGCATGTGACTTACAGTGAGATCAAGGCATTCTTAGGCTTATCGAAGACTGCAGTATATTTGATTTTTCATGAACATTTAGCTGTGAAAAAGATCTGTTCCCGATGGATTCCACATAATTTGACCGAAGCCCAAAAAAAGGCTCGTGTTAATTGGTGTAAGGAAATGCTCAACACATTCGACCGAAGAAATCCGTATACAACATCGTAACAGGTGACGAAATTTGGATATATTGGCAGGAACCGGAAACTAAGCAACAATCCACTGTTTGGGTGTTCCAAAATGAACCGAATCCCACAAAAGTTGTTCTTTCACGAAGCACTTCCAAGAAAATGATCGCGTGTTTTTTCGGTTATACTGGACATGTCGCAACCATTCCTTTAGAGGATCGAAGGACAGTTAACGCTGAAGGGTATACAACAGTTTGTTTGCCAGAAGTCATCGACGAAATCAGCTCTCACACAGCCTGTCAAACAATTGATTACTTGAAAGAGAAAAATATGGAATTAATGAGACATTAATGCCCATATTCACCTGATTTATCGCCTAACGATTTCTTTGTGCTCCTGAATGTCAAGAAAAAATGAGTGGAGAGCGATTTTCATCACCTCAAGAAGCTGTTGAAGCCTTTTGTGATAGCAACTTCAGAGTGGAAAAACTGTTCCGAGAATTTGTTTGAACGCATACAAAATTATATAAATCTTAAAGGCGAATATTTTGAAAAGCAATAGAACAGTTTGTTCCAAAAAGAATTTTTTCTTTCCTGGTTTTTGTAAAAACTTAAAAGACTGCCCTCGTATATTTTAATGTCAGGTATATTGTGCCTTTCTCGGAATTTAGCACATACTTTACCATCGTCACCGGGGATTTTCGACCCTTTGATGTGTTTGTAGTGATTAGTGAATAGGTATAGTACGTAGATTTGTATTTAAGCTTGTAGATACAATTTCATTAATTAAGTGTGCAGTAGCATATACATTCTTGCATAGGTAATGTAATTGTATGAGTAAAATTATATGTCAAAATGAAGCAGAAATTGTTTAAATGATGTACGTGGAAGTTGACGCTCTTGGATTAAATCGGCAAAGGCCAGAAAAAGGAGGAAAAATCAGCGTGGTTTGGTATACCCTCGAAAACAGAATACTTTTTAAAAGTCGAAGTGACGAGCACATTGGCGAAGGAGTTTTAAGTGGGGCAAATTAGCAAGCGATAAAAATTTACCCATTTCCGGTTCCTCAGAAAATGTGAAACCTATTGTCAATATTTCCGATGAAGTCGAACTGCAAAATTATCTGCAAAGTAATTAAAGTGGTACCTATGTAGTGTCCGAGTATCCTAATGAGCAGTATATTATTGACAGCATCACAACTAAAAATTTTGGATAAAGAACTGAAGAAAAGGACTCAAGAAAACAAAGTCAAAGAATACGACAGTGTGATTTCCATTCCAGCAGAATATGGCGTGTGCATGTTCCACGATTCAGCGAGCATTTCAGTATCAAGAAAATGTATATATGAAGCAGTGTTTTCTAGTTAATCGAGGGTGAAGCATTTTTCGAACTAAAGTCTTTAAGTACATCTGAGAACAAAAAATTTACTCAGTTTTTAAGTAATAATGTACGGATGTCTCTACCTACTTATAAACAAATATTTTTAAATTACTGCACATTCACGCCTGCCGTATTTAAGCAGTTTTGACAACTTAAAATTTTCCTGTTCCATATATCGAATTTTATCTATACCGAATTTTTTACGGTGCCTTCGTACTTCCATATAATACGGAATTTTAGCTATCTGTATTCTTTTTGCAAGCATCTAATGTATTAAAGAGAATTACCAGTAGTGACAAATATTTTTTTTACTACTAACAAGTAACATGAGAAAACCTTATTGTTTACCTCATTTGTATAATGAGAAGTAGTTCATTATTAACCTAGGTAAATAATAACAATTCATTATTTACCTAGGTTAATAAAGATAATGAAAATTATCAAAAAATATGAAAATCATTTAAAATAATAGTTGATTGTACAGTTATTACAAGTCATGTGCACTGCTACATTTCCACTATTAATAGAATTACCATTATTTAATGTAGAAAAATTTACTTCAGTATTATTAATATTTTCGATAATTTGTGAACGTTCATTAACACTTGGTACTAAATCATCGGTCTGTAAATTTTCTGCCAGACTATCTTGACGTGCGAAAGAAGTGGAGGGTATACTGAAATTTGGTTTTTGTACTAGTTTGGCTATTCTCTTCTTGTCCGCTATCGATTCCTCAATATATCCTTCAGCGACTGTCGCCGACTTCCATCCACCGTGCCTTTTTAGGCTTAGTAGGTCTCCTCCGTTTTCTGCTAGAAATGTTGCTTAGCTGCGCCGTAGAGAATGACCAGTGTAACACTCAAGATGTTTTAATTCCAGAAATCGAGCCATAACATATGGTACTTTACTAATAGTATTGTGCCCAATATTTTGTCTATGATGTTTACCTTTGCGATATAAAATAAATAGTTTTCTAATGTCAGTCGGCCGGTTAGCCAAGTATTTTTTTACAATGTTAATCCATCGTGGTTCAATAATGACAAATCTCCTGGATGATCCATTTTTTGAGTTAGGAATACTTATCACAATAATGCCATCT
Source organism: Limonius californicus (assembly GCA_014611495.1). Classification (NCBI taxonomy): domain Eukaryota; kingdom Metazoa; phylum Arthropoda; class Insecta; order Coleoptera; family Elateridae; genus Limonius; species Limonius californicus. The sequence continues at coordinate 28,882 of JABXWE010015817.1, forward strand.
CGGATATCCACATCATCAAGAACCATATTGCAAAGCTCGTCTGTTCTGCAAGCACCGGCTACGCCAATTATCACAATTGCCTAAAATGTAAAGCTTATTAAAACAAGACAAAGTGAGTATAATAAAATCCATACCTTTTTTGATAAAAATTCATCATCAGGGGCTTCATTTAAAAATTTATCAATTTCTTCTTTCGAGAATACAAGTGATTTTTTAGGTTTATAGGCAACATTTTTCTTTTTCAAAAATGCTACTACTTTAAAATACTTCGAAATATCGATATTTTCTTTCAGTGAAAGAGTTGATTTCAACATTGAGTAGCTTGCCCACAACGTTGATACCTTATTGTGTTCCGATTTTTCCTTAAAATAGGCCAGCATGACATTTTCAGTAATTTTATCGACTTTTTTCTTCGCACCATTTCTTTAATTGAGTGTATGCCTTCACATAAAGTTGTTTTGATTTTTCAGACAACAAATCACGGCTCGCACTAGCCAGCCTATCGAAGCTCAGGCGGTATACAATTTTCCATTTCTAAATCACTGTCGCTTTGTTCGTTAAGATTCTCAGCCGTATTTTAATATTTTATTGTAATACTT
>JABXWE010015819.1:0-19817 GCA_014611495.1 Limonius californicus
GCATAACAAAAACTTTTTATAGAGATGTGTTGCCCAATAACTTCAAGAACCAATTTATTACTGAACTCTAGTGTTAAAACAAAAACTTTATATTATATTTTGAAATACAAAATATTCAAGAAGGAAAATGCTTAACATTAATTTTTAGATAAAACAAAGATTGGCACTTAGCTTTCCTAAAACTAGCATTTCGAACTTAGATTACTAAAATAGTAAAAACTAGGAAACAGACAATCGTCCCAATCAGTTCGTATACCTTTGGTTTAAAGAAATTTAGATTAAATAATATGACAAGAAGTTAAAATTTATCAAGCACGAACGGCTTTGTCAAAAATTTTACATTGTGTTTTCATTTTGTAAACAGTCACCAACCAGTGTTTTCCAGCACAATAAGTTGCAGACTCTTAATGGATTTTTGACTAACCCGAGCACGCCACTGACAACTTCTTAATTGCAAATATATTCTAGAATTCAAAAGTATGTTCACATATATATATAATCTCATACGTGAAGAAAATCATGGACTTTTCTGTCACAAAGGATATTTCTTCTAACAGCACAGAGTTGAAAGCAACGTTGATTTATCAGTTGATCATACATCAACTATCACCACAATCAGCACAACAATTATTAAAAGATCACCAATGTCATCACTGTATAACAATAAAATAGGCTAAGACACATACCTATAGAACCTTTCTCCAAGATAACCTACAAATAAATATTGGCCCAAATACTCTGCACGAACTAGAGGAAACCACTTCTCTAACTACTTCGTTACTACTGTACAGCTTGCCGGATTTAATCTTGCTAGTGGGAACTGCGCGGCGCGAGAGAGAGTGGGAACTGCGCGGCGCGAGAGAGAGTGGGCACTAGGAGGAATAGAGAGGAATACAATGTATACGATTAGTTAGCATTCGATACACTCCGTAAAAGAAACGCGCGTACGCTTCCCTGCTTTAATATTAGATTAAAACTCTATTGCACGCACTTTTCACTAGAGTGTACAGCGATATTGACTGCTACAATCACACGATGAAATGATCTCCAGGCCTCTCCCACCACTTTCGTGGTAGTGCGCAATGCTCACTCACAAGCAAGGTTAAAACCGGCAAGATGTACATAACACAGCATGGCAATCAACGGCCACGATGACAAATAAAGCGCAAAAGAATACAAATATTTCTGAACTAGCACGACAGAAACAAGGGGCAAGAGCAAAATGACATAGAACGCGCTGTCCAGCTTATAAAACAGTGTTTAATAGGCTAGTAAATACTTCAAAAAATGTAAATGATAAAGCAAAAAACGTTTCAGCATTATTTTACTATTCAAGCAAGAACAAATAGTACCATCTGGAAAATTGTAAAATCAATTATGAGGCGGCAGATAGCGAACCCTTCACTAAGAAAACCAAACAATAAATGAGCTAGATCGGATCAGGAAAAAGCAGAAATGTTTGCTAAACACTTTGTCGATGTCTTTACTGCCCACTCAGATGAACTTGAGGGCGAAGTAGAACGCTTTCACTGCATCTATCGTTACCTTTAGCTTTAGTTATACTGAAGTGGATGATGAAAACCAATGTCTTAGCAAGAATAAGATCCTTGGATACGATTTAATAATGAGGATGGTACTTGTTGTACTACACAGAAGAGATTTGCTGTTCTTAAAAATCTTTTCAACTATAAATCAAATCGTAACTATTCGTCATCACAACTAACGTTCACACAGAGAATCCTAATACTAAAACTAAGCAAATCTCCTGAATATGTTGAATCCTACCTACCAACAAGTTCATTGCCCGAAATTTCGACCCTACTATAAAAGCTTGTAATTACAAAATTATACGAAACTAGCGCATTGAAAAACTACATCCCAGACAACCAGTTTGGTTTCAGAAGGAGACATTTTACTATTCAATATTGTTATTGTGTTGTAAATATAATCAATACGGGTACCGAGTCTAAATCTTAGTATCCTACAGTGTTTACAGATATGCGGTAAGAATTCGACAAAGTTTTGAATGATGGCCTCTTATACAAGATTAAGTCAATCCTTCTTACTTAAGCACTTGCACTTCAAAATAAAATAGGGCCAGCAATATTCTGGGCTTTATTTCCTCATGCCATTATTGTCATCCTATTATCTCATAGAATGATTATTCATACATAATTTGGATTGTTAATGCTAATAAATCAGTTAAAAACAAACATCTATATAAGTCTTTTAATAATCCAAATAATTTACAATTACTTTTCTAATCCTCTGGACAATTGATTCTGAACTTGACCATTAGAAAATCACAAACTTTGAATTCAAACGGCTCCATTCTTACCTGTATGAGTACTTATATGTCGTCGTAAGCTAGACTTATATGCACTTTCAAAGTCACATATGCTGCACTTCAAAGGTTTCTCTCCTGTATGAGTTCGCATATGTTCTTGCAAGGTAATTCTACGTGTACTTTCATAGTCACATTTATCACATTCGAAAGGTTTCTCTTCTGTATGAGTGCTCATATGCATTCGCACGCCGTTCTTGTAGGCACTTTCATAGTCACATATCTTACACCTGAAGGATTTTTCTCCTGTATGAGTGCTTATATGACCTCGTAAGCTTTTCTTGTGCGCGCTTTCAAATTCACACATATTGCACTTGAAGGGTTTCTTTCCTGTATGAGTGCTCATGTGCATTCGCAGGTTGTTGTTGAGAGCACTTTTATAGTCACACTTATCGCACTTGAAAGTTTTCTCTCCTGTATGAGTTCTAATATGTCGATTGAGATTAGTCTTCTGTGCGCTCTCATAGTCACATATATTACATTTGAATGGTTTCTCTCCTGTATGAGTTCTCATATGGTGCTGCAAGTGTATCTTCTGTGCACTTCCATAGTCACATATATTGCATTTGAATGGTTTCTCGTCTATATGAGTACTCATATGGCGCTGCAAGTAAATCTTTCGTGCACTTCCATAGTCGCATACATTGCATTTATATAACTTTTCCCCAGCAGGAGTTTTAACACTTTGACGCATGCTGCTCTTCAATGGATCATCTATTGCTACTTGATCTTCATTGTTACTAAAGATTTCAGTTTTTATATGTAATTCTTCATGTAATGATTCCAGTTTGATGGACAAATCATTTTCAAATTTAGCATCATGCTTTAAATCAGAAACTTCTAAAGGCAATTTTGATGTTTGAATCTTTTCTTCTTTTACTGTAATATATGAACATGTTTATAAGTGAGTAGCTGAATATTACATAAGAAAATAAACTGTCACAAGGCAATTTTAAATAGGCGTGTATATTTTCCGTTTTAAATAAATAACAATTAAGAAATAATCAAGTTTTACCGTACATCATTAAACTATTAATATTTGATCAATTTTAATGGAAATTTTCACATTATTATAGTTGCTATAATTTACCCTCCTTCAATACTATTTACTTGCTTGTATTATTTAACTTACAATTGATTTTAGGTATGTAAGCAAATTTACCATTTGTTTCCAACTCACTCTGAGATAATTCTTCATTGATTTTGGTTTGAAGCCAGACATCGCATGTAGAATCTGTACAATTTGTTAATGAAGCCACACTATTAACAGCAGGTTTAATATCTTTATTCTCATCAAATACTGTACCCATGTCACGTTTTAGTGTAGTAAAAAATTGTTTTTCTTATATATTTGCCCCTTTGCAATCCTAGAGCGATAGGCAAGTAAACAATTCAAAAGTACCCAAATGTAATTGATAAAGTAAATACGCGAATATCACTGACTATTATTGTAGAAAAACGTAATATTAAGCAAGTTATTAGTGTTAGTCAAATACTTATTTAACAACAGTTTGTTTGTCTAGTATCAAATCTGCAGCAAGCCTAATGTTCTTTTAGGTTAGGTAATTTGGACAAAAATTTGACATTTGACCTACTTTCCATTCTTTTACAAAATGAAGTATAGAATAGTGAAACCAAAACATTGATGCTAAGGCATTAGTTTAATTTGGTCTGAATTTACCTAATATATAATAATAAGAATACTGTTGTCTTTTGGTGAAGTATTTGTTATAGAATATGACCAACAAAATGTTCTGTAAGGTTTGGCCGTGAAAAGCAAAAATTGTATCTTTACTTCAGCTATATGGTTTATAATATTTACTACATTTATGAAATAATTATCAAGGTATTTATAATTGAGTAAGTGGAAAATTCAGATTAACATTTTAAAATCGTCATATTATGTCACATTTATACTACCAGAAGAGGTACAAGCCCAGCAGTACCACTAAATAACCCTTCAATACCGCAAAATGATGGGCTGAAATATCTGGGCATCATCTTGGCGCAAGCATATTTTTACCAAGAGAAAGCTGCTCGGAATCGGATTTAGTTAAATTCACTGGTTAATTAACAGAAATCACAAGTGAAAACGGAAAATACTTTACCTACCGGACGTACCTATGGCATTCAACTGTAACATACCTACTGCCACCACCTCTAATATCGAAATCCTCCAAAGATTTCAGAATGAAGTGCTAAGATGTATTGCTGATGCACCATTGTGTATCCCTGACTTCATAATTCAAATTGATCTTAATATTGAATCGGTGCGGGAAGAATTAAACAATTAATTGTGCGAAATATTAAGATTGACTTTCTGTGCATCCTAAAAACTTATCCACGCAGCTTCTAGACAACAATAACGAAACCAAAAAAATGTTTTAAACCTTCGGACTTGTCTAACAGGTTTATTTAGTTGTATATTTTTATGCACAAATAGAAATGTTGTGTGTGCTGTAATTATAACAGTTAGGTAGATAATCTTACAAATATGAGAACTATCAATGGACAGTTCTCAGTATGTTTGTAGCTAGTTTAAGTTATTATCACAAGATTTACTTATTGTTCGTAAGACATTATTAGGCAAGAAAATTGTTCTACCTACTAAGCAATTTCTGTCACCCCTGCTGTCAACTTTGTGTCCCCTACCAGAGTTAAAACCAACATAAGTGTCTGATTATATTTGCACCAGTAAACTCAAGAGTCTCAAGGCGACTACCTAAGTTCCCCCCAAAAAAATTGTGAATCAATCGCTCGGAACAGATCTTAAAATGAACCGCGAGACACGTATAAGACTCCAATGACATGATTCCAGGAAATATTTTAGGCAAAGCAGTCGATATAGACTAAACACATTTCAGAGGGAACCTACGATGTTGTTTAGTAATTAGAATGATTCTTTGAATTTGAAAACGAAACCAAACGAACGTTACAAACTAAACTGCAAATAAAATGCAAACTAAAGGATTACTACAATTTTCTGGCAACAAGAGGAACGCAAAAGAATCGTAAATAATGGTTGCGACGTGTTACTTTTTCAGCACATCATGAGAGTGTCTACTAAAGATGTGACACGTTAAAAATCACTTCTGGAGTTGGAATTACCCCAGATAGGCAAATTTCTTAGTAAGGATGTATAATGGGCCAAAAGTGGCCTAAGTTCACAGAGATGGAAAACCGCGTCCTAGATCTCGCTCTTGCAAATACAATACAAGCAACAGCAGTTGTACTAATCGTCGAATCATCCTGTATAAGAATATAATTTAATTCACATAAAGCAAAATGTCATAATGTTTACATAACCTAAAATAATAATGGATGTTTAGAATTTGTCTTTGTGTTACCTATTTAATAAAGGAATTCAGGCGCGCAGTGCAACTAAAGTCTAGATGAGGTCTACCTCCGCGTTTAATGGAGACGAACGAATCTCGCTTAAGATGAACTCGGGGTAAAATGCGGTGCCGGTTATAATGAGCCTTTGTAAAGTAATTGTTAATTGTTTAGATATACATTGTTTGCTGTATTATATTTCCGTCTTACTGTGATTGCTTGTCCTGGAAACAACAAATAAAAATGTAAATATTTCGAACTTACTACATTATTACATATTTTATATCAAAGATTGTAATTTAAATAAGGGACAAATTGAAATAGTTTTTCTGTAATTAAAACTATTTGGCATTGACATTTTTGTTTTCCTGTAGAAACAAAATTATTTAGTTCTGTAGAATGTTTTGAGGCGTAATCGCCGAGATTTAAGTTTTAAAGAACATAAATACCTTTTTTTAATAGCGATAATGAGAACCTATTTGTACTTTTTAGGTGTGAAAACTTTTGTGCTGATAGTAAACGTAGTATTTTAAGTTTTAATACTGTAATTGATGTGGGTAAGTTTATTTACTATTTTTTTATTATTATTACTGTTATCATCAAAAGATTGTTGAGGGATACCACTTAAAGTCTTTTATATAATTTTACTTTCTTAATTATATTATATTCTCAGTAACAGTACCTACGTAAGCGGTGCGGCAAGTCGAAAACAGTGCTGCCGCATTAAAGTAAGGGGCAGTAAGTGCAAAAATACAAATCTGAGAAATTAGCGTTCACCTTAGCTGCTTGCACGCTATTCTAATATAATTATTCCCATAACCCAGTGGCGGCTTGTACTAAAGGGCACGTCCCCACCCAACCACCAAGATAAACACAGAAAGAAATTCGCATGTAATTCAGTGCATTATTTTAATTTCATTATTTTAACGATGGTATCAAATTTTCCTTCCGCACCAAAGGCGCGGCTAACACGCTCAAAACTATGTTCCAGGGAACGCTCTGATTTGTACCTATTTAGAGGATGATTCGGTTGCCTATCGGTTATCTTCGCTATACGCGATATACCAGGCGAATGGGCCACCGAGCACATTGTTCCCGTTTGCAGTCAACGTTTGAATTTGCACTTTGGTGCGCTGTTTTCGCGCAATCGCGCGTTTGAATTCAAAGACGAAAGTAACGTTTTTTCAATGATGGAAGTTAATTGTGTGCAAAAAGATCGACTGAACGCATTGGCGGTCCTATCAATAGAAAAGAAGTTCGTCCAGTCTATTCCGGATTTTGACAACAAAGTCATAGACGTCTTTTCCAGCATGAAAAATAGGAGAATGGATTTTATGTGCAAAAAATAGGTAAGTTTTTTCTTGTGCCCACCCTCTTTCTTAACTCACGAGCCGCCACTGCCATAACCACTGCTTAATTTACTTAATAAAGACTCCGAATTTTTGTGTTATGTCAGTTTTACATTTACTTTATTTACAAAAAAATTTACTTAGGTATTGCCGTTTGCCATAACATTAGTGCCACATATACTATTGCTATTTCCAGTAGTAACTAACGATACTTGATAAACTATTACATATAAAATGAAAAAAAGAACAACTTAGAAGCAAAAAATTGAAGATTATTTATTTTGAATGAACATATTTAAAAAATACAAAATGAAAATAGAAAGCACAAATAAAAACTTAATCAAAATTGTTAATTAAATCTTCTACGTCATTTTCATGCAAATCTAACTAAAACTGTTTCCTATTTACAGGCATTTTAAATAGTTAGGTAATATATCTTAAGTTCAGTAATATCACTTATGCTCATTGCTGCAACCAACAATTAAATCGTTGACGAGTTTTATTACAACACTAAATAAAATGTCTCATTGGATTTGCACAAAGCGCACTTTTACTAGAACATCAGGTGATGTTAAGGCAAACGGCACACAGGGCGAGAATCACTATGATTCTTACCCTGTGGGTGGCTCCCCTTAGGGAGACCGAAATGTCTAAAGGAGGGTTACGAAGGAAATGGAAATCGAAGGAAAACTGAAAAACTCCTCGAAGCAAATGCATTTAATGAACTATTGATTGACAATAACACCATATAAAAACGAAAACGTAAGATTCACTAAGTCAGTGCAAGAATAACATTTCAATGAATATCTCCCAAAAAATAATGAATCTAACAAGAAAAAATTATACGTTCCAAAATACGTAAACATGCGTTGAGTAAGTTACACGTCGTTAGACATGGATAGGTAAGTTGAAAATTCTAGTCCAATTTTATGTAAAAATTTTGCGAAACAAGGAAATTGGCCCCCGTAATTATTATCCGATACATAATTATATTTTAGATTGCAGTTATTCAAATTGGAAAAAGTACGTAAGTACAATTAGAGGTATTACTGGCCAATAAAGTATCGTCGTCACCTGACGAGCGTGCATCATCGAGAAATGTAGTTAACGACGTCCTTCCGAGAAGATTCGGCTACTAGATACATAAAAAGATTTGTTCACCTTTGAGAATTTTCTGGAGTCAGGCTGTAGTAAATGTATTATAGAAATAATAAAGCATATTATTTTAAATATTTATTAAAATATTAATACTAATAATAGTAACAAATTAATTGTTCCATATTGATACACCTTTTTATTAAAAATATATGGCAAGTGCAACGACTTCGCTTTCAAATTTTACCAACTCGCTTTTTAACCTCTTTTTAGAGAGCATGGGATAAAAAGAAACTACTCTGTCTAAAATCCACCGGAAAGTATTTATAGAATTTTGAAAAGGAGCTATTGTTCAACAATGCAGCTGTTTCCAAATGCCCTCTAAAAGCAAATCATTCTTTCATTTGGAATAAGATTATTTCCTAAGTAATTACGCTTCGTCTGTCTACATGATCAATTCGTTGTCGCTTTACTTGAATAAACTTTGAATCAACTTGCTCTTGAATATCATCTGCTCGGGCTCTCATACGGGAAATCTTTTCTTCAAAAACAGAAATATCCTGAATTTCAACACTGTGTCTATTTCTTGATTGTAACTGTTTATAAAGTATATCCACATGCGGCAAGATGTTGTGAAAACATTTTAACCAGAACATGAACTCTAGATCCTCTAATGCTCGTCTCAAACCGTAGGCTTCATGAATGGTTGCGCATTTTTGCCGTTTATTTTCAATTTCTTCAAAAGTTCTAATAAGAGCATCCTGATTTTCATAAACTATGTCAACTAAGCATGTATTGTAGTTCCAACGTGTTGTAGCTACTTTCGTAATCGTCTTTTCATAATCTCTTGCAATATGTCACAACGATTTGAGGAATTTAAAAAAAAAGCTGGAATAGCTGACAAGTTTTGGAAAAATACACGTACTTCTGTGTTATTAAGCTTGTACACCCCCGGATTCACCGCTCATAACATTATCGCCATCATAAGTTTGAGATATTAACCTTTGTGGAGTTTGTGATATCAGAGGATCGATTTCTTGCAATATGGAATTACTTAGCCCTTCTGTAGTTTATACACCGTACCTGTATAAACATAACTAAATATTAAGACCATTTGGCACTGATTTGACACATCTGTTGTTTCGTCGCACTTAATGGCTAAATAGTCAGATTTCCTTAATTGCTCAGAAATTTCTTCTCTACACACCGCCAGCATGCAATCTAAAATTTCATTTTGTGTTGTGTTTGATGTTCCAGCAAAAACTCTAGCACTTTTCAAAGGTTCTTTTAATGCAGAATCTAACTCTGCAGGAAAGTCCACCAGTTCCCTAAATATACCCCGATTTAGTGAATTACTACTTTCATCATCACCTCTTAATGCTGTCTCAAAGGCGCTATAAAATCTTATACAACTAATTCGTTTCAATCTTCTTCTTCTTCTTGTGCCGTCTTCTATCGAAGGTTGGCTATCATCATGGTTACTTGTACCTTGGATACTGCTGCTCGGAATAATGAATTCGTACTTTTGCCATACCATTGCCTTAAATTCCTCAGCCAGGATGTACGTCTCCTACCCATCCTTCGCTTCCCTTGTATTTTACCTTGTATGATCAACTGAGGTAAGTAATATTTTTAATTTCGCAATATGTGACCCAAATATTCTAGTTTGCGACGTTTCAATACGTGCCTGTTATTTCTAACCGTTTCCTTATCTTTTGCGACAGGTTCCCTACAGACCGAACTTAATTGTGCTGCAATATCTACTTTTCTTAGAAGAGTATAGCTAGTGAATGCATTTAAATGGTGTTCAGATATTTCGTGTTTTGCAAGTTTTTTCCTGAGGTGAAATAAAAGACAAGGAAAACAAAATCAGTCGTTTTTATAGGTCTCTGCAGAAAAATGATAGGTGTAACACCTGTTCTGTGCTTTCCTCTCCATTTTTTGTGTTAAATTTACATCCGGCGTGGGTCAGCCTAATCTTTTAATTTGAAGTTTTTCTTCAATCGAAAGTCTTGAAAATTCAATCTTTAAAAGGTTATTAACACTATTCATTGTTTAGGTATTAGTCACAAAACTGCACTTTGGAATTGAAAACAATTTCATTTTTTGTCAAAAATTCTGATATTGAGGAATTAATGTCTTCACCACGGTTTGCCCTTTGAGCGGGATCAAAGTAAGCTATTCTTCATGAATACCCTGACAGGATACATATCGCCCTACTAATCCCACTTGTGCGGTATCCTTAATGTCACACGACTCTTTACACGCTAAAGAATGCGATTATTTTAAATCAGAAAGTTGTTGTGATGTCGCATTCTCTGCCATTTTGAATGTTCTGTCATGAACTGTTTTTGAAGACAGTGGAATATCTTTGATTTTTTAAAATTGTTTCCTCTTTATTTTTGAAATCGCAAAACAAGTATTCGGACATGTTTAAAAACAAGCCTTTATATTATCTCCAACCGTAAAAGGTTTTCCACGCTTCATTATTTCTCGAGAAACAGAAATGCTAGCTCTTGTAAGACCATTTGAAGACTGTAACCATTTGTTGAATGTTAATGATGAATGTTGTATATGTATTTCGTTGTAATTATATTATTTTGGCCTTTCTTTCGTCGCTAGATGAGCATTTTTTGGCAAAAGTCCTGTGTTTTGTTAAAAAGTGACGTTCAAGATTTGACTTCTTATTAGGTATTCGACCTTTCATTACAGATTAAACATGTTGGTAAACACCCGTGGTACTTGGAATAAAAGCATACATTTCTGTCCATTCGGATTTAAATTCGCGATTTTCACTTTGAATTTTTCGCTGTTTTTTTTTTGTAGCTGTGGCAGGGTTTAACGTAATTAGATTAATTTCTGTTTCTAATCTAACAAAATAGTTTTCACACTGATTGTATTTTATGTTAATAGGTATTTCTTTACATTCGGTAATTAACGGTTTTAAACACACTGTTGTCAGACTTTCTTCTTCCTAGTTTTAACTCTCAAAATTTGTTTGCACAAGTTGACAAATGCAACATAAACCATATTTTCTCACTGCATAAATTATGACTAGCGGCGACTGTTGGAAGGACTCGCGGAACCAAAACTGTGACGGCAGTCTTATATACTTACCTACTTTATTTTAATATAATTGCATTCAATCTCAAACCTATCACATGTAAAATTCTTTTTGAAAACAAAATGTCTTTACTTTAATACTTGAAATTTGTAATTTGTTTTAATAAATTTAAAATATATTTTTTGGACAGGCTGAAGAGCCACAACTTAGATAAAAGAGCCGCATATGTTGGGTTGCCTACCACTGCCCTAGTGCGTCACGTTCGCGATTGCGGTCACGTACCGCCACTTTCCGGCAAATACAAACATTTCCCAATATTATCTGCCCCGAGTAAGTCTTACTCACTGAACTGTATTTGTAGTATGATAACACTGGGTAGTTAGTTAATAAAAAATAAAAGTTCCCTTTAGGATTGCTTAAAATTATTATTACAAGCACAACAATCTCAGAAATCTTATAATAAATACTGTATAAAACATGTTCAAAAGAACAGCCAATTAATATGTTAAAATCTACAAAATGCTTATACTTATTAATAATTATCTTATCATTTAAACTTATTCCTTTCATTTCTGTATCAGTCCTCATATGTTGTTACAAGTTAAGCTTCACTGCACCTCCATAATCACACTTATCGCCTTACAAAGTCCTCCTGAATGAGTTCTCATTTGTCTTTGCAAGTGAGTTTTCTGTGTACTTTCATAGTCACATTCATTACATCTGAAGGATTTCTCTCTTGTATGAATGGTCATACGACTTCGTAAGTAACTCTTCTGTGCACCTTGATAATCTCATATATTGCACCTAAAGGGTCTTTTTCATGTATGAGTGCCCATATGACTTTGCAACCTATGCTTGTGTGCACTTTCATAGTCACATATACCACACTTGAAAGGTTTCTCTCCTGTATGAGTGCTCATATGACTTCGTAAGTTACTCTTCTGTGCACTTTGAAAGTCACATATATTACACTTGAATGGCTTCTCCCCTGTATGAGTTCTAATATGTCGTTGTAAGTGACTCTTCTGTGTACTTTCATAGTCACATTCATTACATTTGAATTGTTTCTCTCCTGTATGAGTGCTCATATGACTTTGCAACCTATGCTTGTAGGCACTTTCATAGTCACATATATGGCATCTGAAGGATTTTTCTATTGTATGAGTGCTCATATGACTTCGTAAGTTACTTTTTTGTGCACTTTGAAAGTCACATTCATTACAACTGAAGGGTTTTTCTCCTGTGTGAGTTCTTATATGTTCTTGCAAGTTAATCTTTCGTGCACTTTGATAATCACATATATTACACTTGAAGGGTTTTTCTCCTGTATGAGTTGTCATATGTCGTTGTAAATGATTCTTCTGTGTACTTTGATAGTCACATTCATTACATTTGAATGGTTTTTCTCCTGTATGAGTGCTCATATGACTTTGCAACCTATGCTTGTAGGCACTTTCATAGTCACATACATGACATCTGAAGGATTTCTCTCTTGTATGAGTGCTCATATGACTTCGCAAGTTACTCTTCTGTGCGCTTTGAAAGTCACATATATTGCACCTGAAAGGTTTCTTTCCTATATGAGTGCTCATATGACTTCGTAAGTTACTCTTCTGTGCACTTTGAAACTCACATAGATTGCATTTGAAGGGTTTCTGTCCTGTATGAGTTCTCATATGTCGTTGCAAGTGACTCTTTTGTGTACTTTCATAGTCACATTCGTTACAGTTGAATGGTTTCTCTCCTGTACGCGTTCTTATATGACTTCGCAAGCTATGCTTGTCTGCACTTTGAAAGTCACATATATTGCACCTGAAGGGTTTTACTCCTGAATGAGTGTTCATATGACTTCGTAAGTTATTCTGCTGTGCACTTTGAAAGTCACATTCATTACATTTGAATGGTTTCTCTCCTGTGTGAATTCTCATATGTTCTTGCAAGTAAATCTTCTGTGCGCCTTGATAGTTACATTTATTGCACTTGAAGGGTAATTCTCCTGTACGAATTCTCATCTGTTGTAAATTATGCTTCGTTGTGCACTTGTAATCACATACAGTACAAATTAAAGATTTTTTGTCTGTTTGTATGTTCTGTGTTGTTGACTTTTCCTGTGTTTGAGTTGTAATACTTTGCTGTGTGCTGCACTTCAACTGAGATTTTGTTAAAGGGCCTATTCGCATATAATCTTCATTATTCTCAAGAATTTCAGTTTTTATATCTATTTCTTCATGCAACGATTCCAACTTGATGGACAAATCATAATCCTGTTTAACTTTATGTTGTAATTCTAATACTTCCAATCCATATTTCCGTGTTTGGATCTGTTTCTCTTCCTCTGAAATACATGAACATATTTATAGGTTACAGTGTAAAATGTATCTAAAAAATAACATTTTGCCTGAAAACTTTCTCCATAACTTCAAATGGAATTCAAATTATTCTTTAAAATTATTTATGAATGTAATAAATAAGTGAATCAAAACGTATATGTATTCAGTCAAACTTATTAAATAAATAACAGTAGATATTAGAAATAATTAATAATAAAAAAAAGAGGAAATATGAAATGCCAGTCAAATTAAATCAAAAAACCTAAGACATATTGTGGTGACAGTGTTGAAGGAGCATCTCATGACATACAAAAAAATTGCATACCATTTGAAGTTGGAGTTGTTAGTAAAAAAATAGGATAAGAAAAATTTTATTTGTTTCGAAAAATGTATTTAAAAAATATGTTATATATGATTTTGATGCCCCTTTCATTTTTATCCTTTAAATTACATTTGGACGGCAGGTACAGCTTTTAGAGCCACATTTCCCATATTCCCAGTACTGTTTCACATTTACCCACAAATGTGAAACGAGGTTTCCATTTTCTTTTAATATGTCAAACCTGTCAAACAAGACCACAGAAAAATACATCACTTAACGCAAAAATGGTACGTTTACGAATTTTCTATAAATATGTTTTCTTTTTTTAGCGTTTTAAATTTTCTCTTCTTTATTACCCTGCTGGACCCTTTACGAGTTACTAACTAATACCTTCCTAAATCTGCTACACAAGGTAAGGTCAAAGCGAATTTCAAATTATGCTAATATTTAATATAAGACAGTTGATATTTAATTCAGCTCTGCCACATTTAAACAAACTGCCAATATTGTTTGTTAATTGTTATAGCTTTTATGTTACCAGAGTTGATAAAAATACGAAAGCCTTCTGTAATTGTTTTTTTTAATAAAATCTTGTTTTGAGGTGCATTTATTTGTGCCATTTAACTTAGCATTTACTTTACTGTGCAACACAAATTTACCATCTGTTCCCAAGTCAGTTTCCGATGGTTCTTGCTTAATTTTCGCATGATGCCAAACATTACTTACAGGATTGTAAGTATTTAATAACGAGGCTGCACTAATTACATCTGGTTTGGCGTTGCTTGTTGGATCCATGTTAATGTGCCCGATTAGGTATGCTAAAATCGGATGTGCTAAATTGTAATTGTACGATGTAAATACGTAAAACAATACTCACTTTTATAAGAATGACAATGGAATAAAAAGGCCGATAAATTTTATTAGTTTTACTAAAATACACCTTTTAAGAAAACAGTTTTCTAAATATGTGAGGTCTGACCAAACATTATCATAGGTTATGTCTTTGGTGTGACGTTTTCTTCGTTCGAACTACTTTAAATTATTACACAGGATGACTAAAAATTTACTGTAATAATGCTGATGCAAATTGTTTACAATTCAATTGACATGTTAACTGCCACAATACTACGTAAAAAAGTCCTCCCAGGCCACCGGCATACATATATCGGTTTCGTTATTTTTATTGAACATTTTTATATGTAGAAACCACAATTTAACCATAATATTTAAGTAAACTACATTTTTTGCTGTGATGCACAAGTTTTTCGCGCGGCCCCATGTAATATATTGCGGCAAATTGTTACCTGTGAGCAACGTGACGCGTGCGTTAAAATTTTATATGTAGTCTAAATGTAAGTTGTTTGTTCGATATTTGTACTTTGAATTCTTATCTATTATTAAAATAAAATATATTTCAAGAATTTACCTACAGTTTTCCTGGAAAAGTAGAATAATATACATATGAGGCATAGCATTACAGTAGTTATATAAAATTGTTGCGGCTAAACGCGAATTCTTGACTGCCAGACCAAACTTTTCAAAGTATCTACCATTTATTACTCGTGCGGTTCCTGCGAAGCACATCCGCGACACACGTTTTGAAATACAAGCCTGCATGCGAAGCAAGTTTGCTTCACTCTGCCCCAGCGACAAAGTGCAGTGCGAAGCACATTTGCTTCGCGTGGCAGTTAACATGCTAAATTGCCTAATTAATTTCCATAATTAGCCGTTGGGGTCTCACAAGGACTACAAGGAGTGATTGGTACGTTATGTTGTATTGTCCGTCCGCCACTTCGTGAGCGAGTGTACGCTGAAAAACTGTCCGGAAATGTAATAATGTGTCGATTAATGAAAAACCATGTAATTAGTTAAATTTGCATGCTTACTGAAAAATTCCGTAAATATTAGAGGTTACATTGACGTGTTAAAACTGGCTTGGAACGTATAACCAACATGAAAATCTAAAAGCATTTTGTTGCCAGGGTCTACCATGAGACGAAAAAATTGTTCCACTTTGAGACTGCCTCACTGTGGAACAACAGTAAATTATTGATTGAAGTTAAATTCATATTTTATTCTTTTCAGATATCAACGTTCAAAATGGCACGAGGACGGAAGAGGAAAAGTGAAGAAGGTCAATTAAGTGAAGATGACATGAGAAATGCAGTGAAGTTGATTTTAGAAGGAGGTTTCAGTGTAAGAAAAGCCGCAGGCGAATACAACTTTAAATTTCAGACAATTTCACGATATGCGACGAAACAAAAAATAAGTGTTGGCAACGAGATTCTGATGAAACCGAACTATGGTTGCAGACTGATATTTACCAAGATTCAGGAAAATGCCTTGAAAAATTATACATATAATAATGACGTCAAAAATATGCTATAGGTAGTCAACTTGGACATACGATTAGTGGCATATCAGATGACCGAAATAAATAACATAAAGTATCCTAACAGCTGGAATACAAATGAACCGACTAGTTTAGAATGGCTATATCAGTATTAGGCCTGGTTTTACCACCTCTAGTTAACTGATAGTCAACGCTTGACTAAAAGAGTTGACAGACGCTTTGCCGTTTTACAATCTCTAGTCAAGAAAAAAAAATGGCGTCAACTAGTAGTTGAAGTGACTAGCAGATTATCTGGTAGCCAACACACAAAAGTGCTGGTTTGTTTGTATTGCCGCGAGTAACATAACCTCTCTTATTATTAATTTTTCATTTTCGACCTTCCTTTTCAATTTTTTCTTTGGTTTAATTTTAAGAGCATTTATTTTTCACGATGTTTTGCAATTTCGATTTCATTTCAAGTACATATTTATTTTTGTTAATGTGAAATAATCAAATAAATATGAGAAACAGATATTTAAAGATTTATTAATTTCTAATTAACATTTTTTTTAATAAATACATTTTTAATTCATGTTCTTCAGCGGCTTCACCGAATATAACGAGCAAATATTTGCAATCTCAAAGGGCTTCTAATATCACGGTTGGACTGTAAATTAATAACCAAATTAAATAATTTTTTTTTTATGATTGTTATCACCTCTATTGTGCATATTTTTTTTTAATTTTTAGTTTACTTTACAATTTTATTCTATCATGCTTTACCTTGTCATTCCGTATTCCTACTCATAAATATAATGTATGAATGAAAAGGCGAAGAGGCCATCTTACAGGACGCCTGCGGCACGAATATTTAACTATAAGTTTATCTTTATTATCCCTACCTGCGTCAATCATGTTGTAATCCTCAATCATAAATAGTATTTTTGATTCTTTTTGCCCTGTAGAATTGTTATTATGTTGGGTGTACACCAAATGCACAAGCTTCCTCTTTTTAGGCATATGCAATACCTACCATCGTAAATTTAAAAAAAAATCCAAACCTTGATGGATGCAAATCGCTACCAGTAACAACACTAAAACATTCAGGAGTGTCGTCAGGTTTATATCTTCTTACAGTTCCGAGCATAGTTATTTTTTTATAAGAAAAAATTCTGCAAGGAGTGCTGAAGTAAAAAAATTACCTGTTGTGATATCTCGTCCAGTTCCATATCGAGGTTCTACGAGATCTTTTCCTACGCGGCCGCCTTGATATTTTTCGTGTAGGGGAGGGTGGTCCACAGTGAGATAGATTTTGTCATTTGATTTGCAACTTCTCCAGTTTTAGAAAAGTTACGTTTTCCTTGTATGCAATAGTCGAACCGGAAAATAACTAACCGTTATACGGAAAGAGATTATTTCAAAACTGTGTTAAACTGCAATTAGGATCTTTCTTTTTCAAATTCGAAGTGTCTGGAAACGCATTGTTCCACTATAAAACATGTCTCATTCCACTATGAGACAGTACTACATATTTTAAATAAAGGAATAAAATGGGTAAATAAGAAACTATTTATTTTATTAATTCATATTATTTATATTTGTTAGGCTACCAGTCACAAACACAGTCGAGTCTTAATTGAACTTTATTTACAACTATTACATTTAATAACAAGGGGCGAAGATAGCTCAGTGGTAGAGAGTCAAGCTTTGAATGTAATAGTCTAAACGCTTCTCGGTTCGAATCTTTCCAGGGTCGGAAATTTTTCTAATTCCCTGGGTGGTCGGTACTGGGTCCCGATCTCCATTTACCATTGGGGATTAAATTAATGGCGCTTCTCGAATTACGGTCGCATTAGAGGAGTAACAGTACCATAAACAAAAACATTCACACGCACAAGCAAGCCAAGCACGGTTTCCCACCAACACGGTAACCCGCAGAGTCAGGCCCTGTTGTGCATAGCACAAACTAGCTTAGCTTTGCCCCACACCGCCACGATACTTCACAAGCAGTACAAACGAGTATCATGATAATAATAAAAAACACATTTAATATAATACCAAGGTTGTATGCAACCTTTCATACAACTACGTATACCGAGACGTATATTTACAAACTAAGACATGACAGAAGTGGTTGATGAAATCCAACGTCTTAGAAAGAATAAGATCTCTGGATACGATTTAATAATGAAGAAGGTAGTCGTTGTACTACCTAGAAGAGATATGCTGTTCTTAAAAAATCTTTTCAACTATAATTGAAGTCGTAACTGTTGGCCATCACAACTAACGTTCACACAGATAATCCTAATACTAAAACCAAGCAAATCTCCTGAATATGTTGGATCCTACCTACCAATAAGTTAATTGCCCCAAATTTCGAAACTACTATAAAAGTTTGTAATTACCAAATTATACGAAACTGGCGCATTGGAAAACTACATCCCAGACAACCAGTTCGGTTTCAAAAGGCGACATTTTACAATCCAATCTTGTTGTTGTGTTGTCAATATAATCAATATGGGTACTGAGTGTAAATCTTAGTAACCTACAGTGTTTATAGATACACGGTAAGAATTTGACAAAGTTTTGAATGATGGCCTCTTATATAAGGTTAAGTCAATCCTTCTTACTTAAGCACTTGCACTTCAAAATAAAATAGGGCCAGCAATATTCTGGGCTTTATTTCCTCATGCCATTATCTCATAGAATGATTATTCATATATAATTTGGATTGTTAATGCTAATAAATCAGTTAAAAACCAACATCTATATAAGTCTTTTAATAATCCAAATAATTTACAATTACTTTTCTAATCCTCTGGACAATTGATTCTGAACTTGACAATTAGAAAATTACAAATTTTGAATTCAAAAGGCTCCATTCTTACCTGTATGAGTACTTATATGTCGTCGTAACTTGGACTTATATGCACTTTCAAAGTCACATATGCTGCACTTGAAAGGTTTCTCTCCTGTATGAGTGCTCATATGTCGTCCCAAGCTTTTCTTGTGCGCACTTTCAAATTCACACATATTGCACTTGAAGGGTTTCTTTCCTGTATGAGTGTTCATATGTTGTTGCAAGTGAATCTTCTGTACACTTTCATAGTCACATCTGTAGCACTTGAAAGGCTTCTCTCCCGTATGAATTCTCAAATGTTCTTGCAAGGTAAACTTGCGTGTAGTTTCATAATCACATTTATCGCATTTGAAAGGTTTCTTTCCTGTATGAGTGCTCATGTGCATTTGCAGGCTGTTTTTGTGAGCACTTTCATAGTCACACATATTACATTTGAATGGTTTCTCTCCTGTATGAGTGCTCATATGTCTTCGCAAGCTATGCTTGTGTGCACTCTCATAGTCACACATTTTACATTTGAATGGTTTCTCTCCTGTATGAGTTCTCATATGGTGCTGCAAGCGAATCTTCTGTGCACTTTCATAGTTGCATATATTGCACTTAAAGGGTTTCTCTCCTGTATGAGTCCTCATATGCAGTTGCAAGCTATGCTTGTGTGCACTCTCATACTCACACATATTACATTTGAATGGTTTCTCTCCTGTATGAGTTCTCATATGGTGCTGCAAGTGAATCTTCTGTGCACTTTCATAGTCACACATATTACATTTGAATGGTTTCTCTCCTGT
>JABXWE010015820.1:0-30748 GCA_014611495.1 Limonius californicus
TTGAGTTTCATAAAAATATATTCATCCCGAAAAAAATGGCAGATGATTGAAAATAACAAGTTTATTGAAAAAAGAAGACACCCGGAAAATTTTGCGATTTGCGGTCCAGATATGTTGTTGGTCTAGTCGAGGGCAACCACTTTTCCTTATTGGACTTTCCCGTAGTTTGTATCATTCGGCCACCAGGGGCGTCCAAAGTCGAAACAATAATCGACGTCCAGCGCGTGTTCACGTCATCGCAGCAAGTCGATCGCGAGCTCAATCTGTTCGCATAAGTACGGCTCATCGGTAGCCGATTCTAACATCCCGTAGGGTGCGCGGGGGATGCCGGATAAGTTTTTATGCAGCTTTATACCTATTTTTTCGACGTTTTGGCGTACCCCACGTCCCTTTCGGGGATGTTAGAACCGTCTTTGCCGACCGTCGATGCGCCGTACTTATGGGAACAGATTGAGCTCGCAACCGACCTGCGATGACGTGGACACGCGCTGGACGTCGATTCGTGTTTCGACTTTGGACGCCCCTGGCGGCTGAACGGTACGAGCTACGAGAAAGTGCCTAGCGCCTAGCCGCCATTTTGAAAGTTATAAAATTTAAATACGGGCTAAAAATTAGTATATAGCCTCCCATTAAAGTACACAAAATTTTTGTGAGGAAATATCAAGTCGTTCAAAAGTTAGTAGGGGGGAGGACATTTTACGACCGCACTGTATATACAGGGTGTTTCAAAATTCGCGCCCACGGACTGTGGGATGGTGTTATGCGACAAAAACTGAACAAAAAATTCCTCTACCATTTTTCCATCAGACCACTATTTTTAGAGCTAACGCGGTTTTAAAAATCTGAAAATCGCAGAAAAAAGTGTTGAATCTCAACTTATGAGTGTTTAATCAGTTGGTTAAACTTAATAATAACAAATTTTTAAAAACAAAAGAAGGTACAAACTATAATTATGACGAGTACGTAATTACAACATTTGTTCAAAATGTCCGCCTTCTGATACTAAACAAGCTTCAGCACGTCGTTGGACTGCTCGAACAGAGTTACGTACCATCTCCGGTGTTATTTCTCGCGCTGCCTGAACACGCGGTTTTGCAGCTCATTCAGATTGGCCACTGGTGTTTTGTAGACCAACGATTTTAGGTAACCCCATAAAAAGAAGTCGCATGGCGTTAGATCGGGCGAACGAGGCGGCCAAGCAATTGGACCGCCTCTGCCAATCCAGTGATCAGGGAAATAATGGTCGAGGTAGTCACGTACAATTAACGCGAAATGGGGGCCCGCTCCATCGTGCATAAACATCATATTTTGGCGTGCATTTAGAGCTACATCATCTAGGAATTCCGGGACATCTTGTTGCATCAAACTTTTTACAATAAATTGTTTTGAACTATCTTTTGTTTTTTGACAGTTGTCATGGATTTATTTTAACCACTTGATCAAACATTTAAAATTGAAATTGAAGACCGTTTTCGACAATTTTCAGATTTTTCGAACAACGATAACTCGAAAACTGCCGGTCCGATCAAAAAATGGTAGAGGAACTTTTTGTTCAGTTTTTGTCGCATAACACCATCCCACAGTCCGTGGGCGCGAATTTCGAAACACCCTGTATAATGTATTAGGTAAATGCAAGCGAGCGCTCTGCCAACTGAGCTACCTCCTCCTCCTCCTCCACATACCCCCTCGGTTATAATCAATTAAATCTCGTGGTCCCGATGAGTCCACTATAACCGAGGAATACTGTATTCGGTATTTAATAATAACAACATTTAAAGTGAAACGGTAATTTACATTTTTGCAATTAATTTCTGAACTGATTCTATCAAGGTTTTGCAATAGTAATGTTCACACCTTAAAATATATAAACGTCAGCAGAACTGTACAAAAATACCACATCGATTAGTGAGTATAGCTTATGCAATGATTAAAATGTTTATTATTAATTCCGATAAGCCCGAAAGGCTGGCTATCCAACAAAGCAAAAAAAAAATAAAAATACTTACGGTCCTCGCCTTGGCAGGGCATACCCGGCTGAGACGGCACATTTGGAAAAACTAGGGACAAAAGAGATTCAAATAAGTACCTTATATCTTCCATTTGTCCAACTCTAAGTATTGAACAATACCATCTTCACGGTAAAAATATCAATCACACAAATGTAGCACTGACGCACCATTCGTACTTAGTACACGATCGGCATCAACCCATCCAAATTCTGATAAAGTAGTGAAAGTGCCAGATTAGATAAGTTTAAAGTTAGTTAAACAGGTGGAAAAGAGATACTGCCGATTAATAGTTACGCCGATAACGGAAAACACGAATCTATTTTAATGTTCTTCATATCACCCGAAAACGACACTTTAATTGATTTCTGGAAGCAAGCACTGATTCACAATATCGTGTTATTTGTTAGAGGATGATGGTGCAATTAGTTGCAGTAACTTGAGGGTAACGAGTGTTCGAACCCGACAAAGGTAAATATTAACGAAGAGATTTCAAAGTTTTAAAGATCCCAGACAAATTTTGAGAACATTTCAGATGTGCTGATCTACCTTATCGTGATACCGATTGGTCAAACCAATAATCATATACATATTATAAATGAATATATTAAAAAAAACAACTTCAGCCGCCAAATTTTATGGCGATTAATCTAAACCAATCAATTTGAAGACAACTTATTGTTGTAGCACGAAATACCTGACCTTCCCCAATGCTTGTAGGGCTTGATTTTTCATACAGAAAATACTGTAATTACTAAGTAACTCATCACACAGCACAAAGTCATAGGGGCTCCCCAATCTGGGGGGTTTGCCCTGCCGAAAAAACCTTTCACTGCCGCCCTTTTTATTTTCAGTACATGAAAACTTAACTCTCCTGATCGTACGTGAATGAGCAACGAATGCCAACAATGGGATGTTGCGGGCTAATAATATATAACATGAAAACTTAACCAACATCAATCGTTTTCCCGCACATATCCAACTGTCACCTGAATAATTTCTACGTTCCTTTTTCCCCGTCCCTGGGCACCCAAAAAATAATTGGATATCAAAAATTCAAACCTCTGGGAAAGGTGGACAGCACTGTTGTGATGTCATAGCAGGACATTGTCGGATGATATCCGTACAGGACGGCGCCTTCACACATCTCCTGCCACAAATTCATGTTGAGGGACGGTTTCAATTTGGCCCACGTCTTTTGCATGTCTCAGTAGGGTTTTATTTTGCGGCTCGCCTCCTATTCGTACTGTAAGCGTGATTAGGAGGCATTTTCAGGTCTGTTTCTTTTAGCGGGAATTTGTTCCCAGCACTTTTTAAATTTGTCTCAACTCGTTACTTCCACAATGCACTACATTATTTGAAACGTATGATAATACGGAAAGTAAAATAATACAAGAATGTTACCGCAAGACGGAAGGTAAAAATGTACTATATATAAGTGTAAGTTTAGTCAGGTATTGTAGGTCGAGATATTAATGTGTTATCACAACAGAATTTGCTGATAAGATTACTTATCTCTTAAATTAAATTTTTATTCTATTGTTTTTATGTCGGAATAATAAGAAATTAATGTGTAGTTGATCGAAAGAATAGAAAGCACATGGCGAGGAATTCTTGGGAAAAACAAACTCGTTAAAATTTGTTCAAACAGGGAATATCATTGCTTACTGAACTGGTTTAAGCAGAACATTAAAATTCGTTATTTTATTTAAATAATAAATATCCGGGTAGAGAATACCAAATTTGTATTTCTCCCGTGTTGAGAATTTTTGGACGGCCACAAACATTTTTTTTATATGTATGTAATGAAGAATCCTAGATGATACGCCACTGAACTACTATAAACATCAATTTAAAAAGCAATTAAAATAAAATCAAGCGGTTCTAGGATATTTTCTGGAACTAAAATTCCCAACGACTAGTAAAGTGCTTTAAAAAGTACAAAAAACTAGTGAAGCCTGCAGGTTAAGCTCCTGATCCAGTATAAGCACAATTTTAAAATGTGTAACTGTGGCATCTAATAAAAAAAGTTCGGACAAAGGTATGTCTTTAGCCAAAATTTCCCCATTGCGAATAGCAAAATATGTAGGACAGAATATTACAAGTTAGGTTATTAGGATAGCATTGGTAAAATTTTAGTTTTTGTTTTTTAGTACAATAAATAATTCAAGTTCGGTGGAAATACTTTTTAAATTAAAATTTTCTACGTTTCAAGTACACTGAGAAATTATAGTTACATATTAAATCTATTTTTTATAATTTTAATGAAACAGGATATGTTACGTACAAAATAATCCACTTTGGATTTAATGAAAGAATGATGGTACTAAACTATAGTTCTTACGATGAGCATTTTTCAGTTTCGGATTAGCGCTTTATTTGCATACCACAAACTGATCGCATTTCTGTCTTTGTTAGTTGCTCGCGGATTCATATTTCCGATAAAGACGTATGTCGTAGTGACATCTGCGAACGAAACAACACCAACAATGTACGTGTGACGTGTTCTGTCGACTGATACGTTTAGTAGAAAGAAACAGATATACTTGAAGGGCGTTGCGCTATGCACTCAAACGTCACTACTTAAATCTGTTTCCAGCAGTATTTAAAATGTTTTGGAGGTTTATATGGCAATATTTTATTTTCTAAAGTTACTT
The DNA here is from genome assembly GCA_014611495.1 of Limonius californicus. Lineage (NCBI taxonomy): Eukaryota > Metazoa > Arthropoda > Insecta > Coleoptera > Elateridae > Limonius > Limonius californicus. The sequence goes on from JABXWE010015820.1 coordinate 4,664, forward strand.
AAGAGTTTTTATTTACAATGTTGTTTATTGCTGAAATTTATTTTATACATTTTGGGAACCTTGTGATTACAGTTACTGGAACGTATTCTTGAAAATGGTAAATGGTAAAACAGGTATAAACAGTATGAGTAAAATATACAATGATTTATTCCAACGTACATTTTGTACACTACATCTGTAACTGTCATTCTTAATGTTTCGGGCATATCTTCAGTTTTTAACTCTTTCCTAGAACTGTGCACTTTTTTTTATTAACGGAAGGTTGTCTTTCCTTTGCTGCACGATTTTCCGTATGGTGGGTAAACTTATTTTTAATGCATCTGCAACTCGTTTCCGAACCGCTACAACGTCGCGTAATGGGCCGAAATTGTCTTTTTCGCACGTAAAATAATCGAATAGATTTAACACAAACTGTTGACACTGCGCATTCGAAAAATTTCTGGACATTTCTAACAGCGTTTTCTTTTTATAATAGCTAAACACCAACTAACATCCAATTTTGAACTGGCTCAGTACAATCGTGTTTTCAAGAATACATTCCAGTAACTGTAATTACCTTTTAATGGCTGTATAACAAAAATGCCATTAATTTATCTTCAACCTCTTAATACCAATTTCCACAAACCCAAACAAACCACGATATCTACAGAACTATTTCCCAGCAAAAACAAAAGTTCCCAAAGTGTATAAAATAAATTTCAGCAATAAACAACAAGGTTACAAGGATTTAAGTAGTGACGTTTGGCTGTAAAAGCTCAACGTTCTTCAAGTATCTCTGTTTCTTTCTACTAAACGTGTCAGCCGACAGAATACGTCTCACGTAGAGTGTTGCTGTTGTTTCGTTCGTAGATGTCACTGTGACATACGTCTTTGTCGGAAATATGAATCTGCGAGCGCTAATTCGCAACTGAAAAATTCTCATCGTAAGAACTATAGTATAAGTAGAAATTTGATTTTCGCTGCCTTAATAAAATAAAAAATTAATATTTGGATAAAACTCTTTAGTACGCCATTAAGAAATTTAGAAATTTAATACAACAGTGTAAACAAAATTATATATTTTATATTTCTAAAACAAAAAAATTCAATTTGTAGGTAAGCATTTTTTATCGGCATTACTTGCTTGTATATCACCGAAAAATTTCAACTTCTACTAATTAAAAAAAGACGGAACTCTAAAAGTTATGCCACTAAACTAGTATAGAGAATATAACTTTATCAAATAAAAATTTAGAATCTAGAAAATATTAAAAGTATTATTCCCAATTTTAAAGCTACGTAACTGCAGAATTTCCGAAACCATTTCAAAATTCATTTATAGGGGCGAAGACAAGATCTGTTGTTGAACTGCAGGAAATAATTTGTTTAAATTTAATACTTCTGTTTTGTAGGAAATTATTATTTAATCAAAATTCTACTTTTTGAATACGTTACTGAACTCGATTATGTAAAATATTAAAATTTCTTATTTTATTAAAATAAGATCAGCTGGAGAATATTATATACTATAGAAAATTGATTCTCTTTTAGGATATTTCAAACATAATCTTTTTGAAATAATTTGAAAATTAAGTGGTAGGCAGAATCATTACAAGTATTATTAAATCAATATAATATAAATAAAAGTTCTAAATTTGTATAAGTTATTAACTTAAAAATTCCACATTAAGAAGTAAATATTTTCGAAATCATAACTGCCTTTCACTTGAGAGTATGCTAATGAAAATTTTTATAAAAGTACATGTAACCCTCGATTTACGACGGTTCAATTTACGACGATTCACAATACAGCCGCGCGTTTGCAAATCGCTTGTTTCATTTCTAATAAGTGAAGCGGAGTAATGTTAGCTGACCATAGTATTAAAAAAGCTCGTAAATCAATCATACTTGAAAACAAGATGGAAATGACTCGAAGAACGGAAGACACGTCTTAATATCTGTACGAGGGCAGCCTTTTAAGTTTTTACAAACGACCACTAGGTGGCGCTATTCAGATGTGTCGTTACTATATTCGTAAAATTTGACATTTGTTATTGTGAAAACAGTGGCAGCTTAGAAATTGACCGAGTAGCTTGTTTACAGTGAGCGTTTAATAAAAGCAATTTTGTGAAAAAATGGAAATTTCACGTGAAGGCTTTCGTGGGATGATGTTTTACGGTTTTAGTAAACGCCTAACTCAACAACAATGCATAGAATCGCTTCTTTCAACTTTTGGTAATGAAGCACCATCAGAAAAGACTGTTTACAATTTCGTGAAGGTCGACCAAAATCGGTTGTAATTCCAAAAAACATCGGTGCTGTGCTTAACATGATTGAAGAAGATCGGCATGTGACTTACAGTCAGATACAGGCATTCTTAGGCATATCGAAGACTGCAGTACATTCGATTTTGCATGAACATTTAGCTGTGAAAAAGATCGGTTCCAGATGGATTCCGCATAATTTGACCGAAACTAAAAAAGGCATGTTAATTGGTGTAAGGAAATGCTCAAAAAATTCGATCGAAGAACTGCAAAATCCGTATACAACATCGTAACAGGTGACGAAACTTGGATATGTTAGTATGAACGGGAAACTAAGCAACAATTCACTGTTTGGGTGTTCCAAAATGGACCGAATCCCAAAAATGTTCGTTCGTTTACGACGCACTTCCAAGAAAATGATCGCTTGTTTCTTTGGTTGTACTGGACATGTCGCAAGCATTGGTATACAACAATTTGTTTGACAGAAGGCATCGACGACTTCAGGAAATACAACCGAAAACATCTCACATAATTCTTTATCATGGCAATGCCAGCTCTCACACAGCACGCTAAACAATTGATTATTTGAAGGAGAAACATATCGAATTAATGTCTCATTGCCCGTATTCACCTGATTTATCGCCTAATCACTTCTTTGTGTTCCCGAATGTCAAACAAAAAATGCGTGGATAGCTATTCTCATCACCCCAAGAAGCTGTTGAAGCCTTCAAAAATCATGTTTTTGAGATACGAACTTCAGAGTGGAAAAAATGTTTCGAGAATTGGTTTGAACGCACGCAAAAGTGTATAAATCTTAAAGGCGGAATTTTGAAAAGCAATAAATCAGTTCGTTCCAAAAATATTTTTTATCCTGGTTTTTGTAAAAACTTGTAAGGCTGCTCTCGTATGAACTGACCTCCATCGAGTGTGACTACCAACTTTTGCGTATTTTACGACTGCTAATTTAATGAAATTAATGGCGCTGCTCTTGTTACGATCGCACTAAAGGAGTAACAAGATCATATACACAAAAAATTCACCACACCCCAGCAGGTTAAGCATGGTTACGCACCAACACGGTAACCCGCAGAGTCGGGCCCTGTTGTGCATTGCACAAACTAACTTAGCCTTGTCTCACACCAAAAAACGATGGGTCTCTAAGGCCCATGAAAACTTCATAATAATAATAATTATAAATGGATTTGTTCTACGCCGATTCGATATACGCCGACTCATTCAGGAACGGAAATGCGGAGTAAACCAGGGACTACGTGAGTGACACTAATTAAAAAAATAATGATTTAAAAGTTTTCTACAAGTTACGCTACTGAATTTATATATGAAGAATTAATATCTTGTTTTTTTTTAAATCTGGTTAAGGTTTGTTTGTTTGTTTTGATTGGCCGACATTTAGGACGCGGTTTTTCAAGCGTCTCTAAGCACTGCAGCCATGATTGGCTTACTGTACACCCTAATTAGGAATTCCGCTTATCGGAAGTAGTTCCAACCACAGTAGTGATTTTTATGTCACACATCGCACTTTAAGATTTTTGCTCGCAAGAAAAATCTCACCGACTTCGGCCGGATTTGAATCCGCCTCCCTTGGATCTAAAGGCAAGTTCAGCAACCACTAGACCACCGAGACCGGTCTTTTAAACGTTAACAAAATAAAAATGAATGCGGGAAAATATTTTCTAAGCACAATTTTCCCTTTCCTGAGTATGCACTGAAAAATGTTGTACGTTTATTGAAAATATTCTTAAAATATGAGGGAGAGGAGTGTTACTAAAATTTTAAAATTTACTACATTTAAAAATAAAAATTTCAGTTTGTAAGAATTTCTTTTCGTAACCAAAATTGCAATTTTCTTGAGTACACCACTGAAAAATTCCGCGCTAGGATAAGTAGAGAAGTATATTTTTTACCGATTTTTTTTACTTGAGTAGATACTTGAAACAATTACTTTAATTTAATGCTGTAAAACTCTAAAAAATTAGTATACTAAACTAGCATAAGCTAACATTTTTAAATCTATTCATTAAAACAACCAATAATAGTGTAGAGGAGAAACGTATTCTTAAACCAAAGTTACTCTCTGTCGAGTACGCCACTGGCTCATGATATATTTACGCAATTTGCCTCAATGAAAGCGTGTAATATAAGGGATGCCCTGAGGTTTTACGGGCATTTAGGGATTTAAAGCTAATAAAATTATTCTATTTAGCCGAAAAGTCAATTTGCGTTAGGAATACTAAATGCGTTAGCACTAAAAGAGAGATGCCACCCCAAAACACACTGGTGGTGCATTTGTATTGCAAAATACAGCTCAGAGAGCTATTTCTAAGCCAAATTGGGAAATGAATAATAATTTTAGTATATTAGATAGGAATTCACGTTGAAAGGCTAGAAGGGTATGCAGCTTGGAGAAGGAAAACGGAGTACATGTTTGCACATAAGATTATGTAACAGTTTCATTACAAACGAGCTACATTACACGATCCAAATAAGGTCTTATTTTCGGTGTTCTCTTAGAGAGTAAAAATACTAACAAATAATTAATCGAAGAAGGGATACAAATGAAAATTTATTGAACGAAGCTTTTACGTGAAGGTAAATTAGGGAAGGGTCTGCGTAAACATTTTCTGTTACACATTAAAGGGATTACTTTACCATGTATTAAAACCGTATACATTTAGTGATAAAATATAAACCACACGCAACATAAAACCGATCTTTTTGTTGGTACGTCCTGATATTTTCAGCCAAACAGTAAATGATACATAATATTTGTGTACTGTTGCCAATGTATACAAATACTATACAAAACATCAGTCGTACGCTTAACTTCAGTTATCTCTCCCTCTTTCTTGTAAAACTATATAAAACTTACTGAAATATTTAATGATATTCTAAACTAATGCTAAATCCTTGCCAAATATTACTCCTGAAATATTGGTACTGAATGAATTATAAACTAAGCGTTTCGAGGGTAATACATTCTATTTAAAATGCTACCATTCAGTGCGCTTTTGCGATGACGCCAACTCGTGCAACGCATTAAAATAGCAGCCGCGAATAGCATATACTCGTCAGCTTTATGAACTTTATATGGTTTTATTCCAGTTCACACACGAAATAAGAAGACGAGCAATTATTATATTTCATAGTGGCTATGTGTCGAAGTAAGATAAATTTTACACTTAACAAAGTGTTTAACAGACAATTAGAAGTTCACAATGTATTTAAATGTAATTTACTCATTGGTATTATTAGAAAAGTTCCTGACTCAGTCACAGTCTCCAGATATCCTACTTTCCCACAACCCGTTAAGAAGTTTTCTGCTATTAGGATACTCAAAGCCCGGAGGAGACCCTCACAATCTCCTATCATATCGCCCCATATCTCAGCTAAACATCCTTTAGAATCTTAAAAAAAATCGTCGCTTTCCTTCTCTGAGATATTCTAGAAACCAACAACCTTCTCCCCCTCGAACAATTTGGTTTTCGTCCCAATCGCTCCACAATAAATCCTGTTCTCGAACTTGCTACAGATTCCACCAGAAGTGCCAACCTGAACAGAAGTATGCTTGCTGTCTTCCTGGACATTGAGCCGGCGTTTGATAGGGTTTGGCATGATGGCCTCAGTCAAAAACTGCTTCCACTCAACTTCATCACATTAATAAACTCCCTTCTTTTCAATCGCTCCTGCAGAGTAAAAATTCACAATTCATACTCCCACTCTATCAATCTTCTTTCTGGCGTCCCTTAGGAGTCCGTACTCTCTCCCTTAGCATATCCAGCTTACTTTTATGATTTCCCCATTATATATCCGACCCTAGCCAAAACAAGACTTTTCGCGCCATCCCGACCACCCAAACAACATCCCTTTTTGCATCCCATGAATCCAAATAGCCCTCAACAGCATCCGCCGTTGGAACAGCTGGTGGTGAATAAAGCTCAACACCGACTAATCACTAGCCATCCAATTTCGCCATTTAAACTGCTCAAGAATCTCTAGATCCCTCCGACATTAACATTTCTGTACATAACCAACATTCTCTTTCAAACCAAGCGCGATATCTGGGTATTACCTTTCAACACACATGTGCTCTGAACCTCTATATCAAAGAAACACTGAAAAAAATGTGCAACCGTTCTAACCTTTTCAAATTCATGCAAGGCCGTTTGCAACGTTGCGACCCCCGAACCCCTCTTTGACACACATACAATACTATCATACGTCCCGTCATCGACTACCGAGACCCTCTATATTCCACCATCAAACTCCATCAAATCGCAGCATGCGAAAGGTAAATCCTCCGTCGCATATTTAGTCTTCACCAAGATCATTCCAGTATCCAAGTCTCAATCGACACACAATCCATTCCAATAAGCGACCGCCTTACCGAACTTCCACAAAAATACATCTCACATGCTCTCTTCCACAGCAGTCAAATGGCCTTAGAAACCCTTGGAACTTCTCAGAAACACGTAAACCGCAATTTCGTCTTTGTGGAATCGTATCCCCAGAAAACCTTGGAGGAAACTTAAATACCCACAGACTGTTCTCCTTTTATCTCTGCCGTAGTGGAAGATACTCCACTAGCAATGAGATGAGCAATCACCCAGCAGCAATCCACCAGGACGTCATCGACCCAGAAGAAGAAACGAAGATCTAGGATCTACCCATCACTAATATAACTAGTGTATGAAAATAAAACGTATTATCTTAAGTTGAATGAAGAATAAACGTATTAGAAACTGAATCGGAAAGGAATGTTAGAAAACAATAATAAATAAAATATTCAGGAAATAGAAACACAGCAAAACAAATAAAATACAGTAAATGTATTTTTTTTAATTTTCCCACCAATACGCTTATTCATTATACAGAGTGGGCCAATGAAAACGAAACAGACATTTAGAATTTTAGGGGTGAAGCACACCCCTACCAGGTTGAAGTGACAAGGTTGAAAATTTTTTAAAAAATGTCTATAAATATGAGAGATCAGCCCTGTTTCGTTTTCATTGGCCCACCCTGTATATACTCCACAAATAATTTTTAGGAGTGGTAATACAGAAAAAAAATGTTTTCTTTCGGAGTTAGTCATCGGTCATACTGAAAATAATCATAAGATAATTTTAACTTTTGGAAATGTCGATACAATTTTGTGTATTTATGTGAAACTCAATAGAATACATTTACGTAAAATACATTTCCTAAACAATAGCGGACTGCGAGGGAGCGATTTCTCTATTTCTATTCTCTTTAGAGCATTTTGATTCGTCCTGTTTGTTTTCATTGTAACTTTCAGCCCTTTTAGTAGCTCTCAAACAAAATAGGTCCGAGCTAATGGCGCAATGTACTTCAAAATCGTGTCACTTCGGTTGCGTACTCAACAGTAAAACAGTCACACCTAGCAAACAGGCGCATAAAGAAAATTTATTGAAAATAGCGATTATGTAAAGGTAAAGTAGAGAATAATTACAGTAACCGTTTTCTATTAGGCATCTATTATTTGGTGTTAAAATACAAATCAGTCACCGTAGAAGAGAAATTTTGATTGGTACCAGCTCATATTACCCACTATATTTATGTATTTTTCCAGTGCTAAACAAGTATTATACAAATATCAGATAGTTATATGCCTAACTAAGATTATTTCCCCATCTCTTCTAGTAGCAATCACAAAACAGAAAGAAATATTTATATAGAAGGCCAATAAAATTATGATAATCTATAATTATTTATTCGCGACATTTGGTGGGCACAACAGTGTAGAACTTACTCGACTAGATTAATTTAAAATTTAAATTCTTAAACAACATTGTTACTGCCTGGGAAACGCCGGAACCGCGGCTTGTCCATTTTTATTTCTTTCAGAGGGATTTTATTCCCTCTGGAGTGAATATTTTTATTGGTCTTGGCTGTGTTTTCATTCAATCTTTATTTGAGCCTTTTTATTAGCTGTTCTATAAATATTAGGTGCTAACGGCGTCCTGAATTTCAAAACCGTATATCATTTCGGTTACGTATTCAACAGTAAAACAGTTTAGTCTGGGAGTACAGAAAGAAAATTTACTGAAAGGAGTAATCATCTAATGATACATTGGGGAATGGTCAGGTAGACATTTTCTATTACATATTAAAACATAATGTATTAAAATTAGATAAATGCAGTTGATATACACATACAGCATGCTTGCACAAAACTGTCCATTTTCTTTTGATAAAACAATGTAGAATCTTTTAAACGAAAAGGAAAGGAGATTCAACTTTTTTATACTGATGAAGTAAACAAATATTAGGTAAAATAACTTTTTTGCGGCAAAAACAATTATAAAAAGGTCTGCTCCAAGTAAAGGGGCTTTTTACAGGGATGCATGCAAGCCCAATAAAATTAGAAGATTCTATATATTAAATTATTCGCAACATTTGGTGGATACAACAGCATAGGATTTAGTAGGTTAGAATACCTTAAAATTTGATACATCTCTAAACAATAACGGGTTGCTAGGGAAGTAAGGCTCATTTTATAAGCATACAATCCCCAACAGTTATTTGATTATTATTCCCTGTGGTGTATTTTCATGCCATCTTTTTGCATATGTGTTGGGTGTAAAATAGCTTCCTAAAAATATTTGGTACAACTGTAGCCTATAATAATATAACATTTTGGTGCCTCTTCACGAGCAAAGCAACAAACCTACAAAGAAGCTGGCAGAAAATTTATTGGAAGAATTAATTACGTAAACGTAAATTAGGGAGAAAGTAGTTAAGATAATTATTTTCTGGTACGCATTTAAAGCGATTGCTTTACCGTCTACAAAACTGTAGACATTTACCCAACAAAAAACAAGGCAACATAAAAATACGCTTATCATTGGCACTTTGCAACTGTTAAAATATTACAGTGAAAAAAAGAAACATGATACTAATATTTCCAGACGTTGTTTAAAAATCGCCATCAGTCTTAAAATTTATGTATATTTGCAGTAAAAAAATTTCGAGATTTGAACATAAAAAGAGATTTGTTGCAACGATATTTTGAAATTCGAGTGATTGAAGTGAATGGACATTTGTGACATATGGTGGAGCTATTAGCTGTAAATTTGGAAGGGTAATTTTTGGTTAATTACTGCACCCAAACTATAAAATGAACTACTAGATAAGTGGTAGGAATTAGAATAAACATCCGGCTTTGCTATTGGATTCAGGTCAATTCACTGTAATGACGAACTACCCAAGGAAAATTAGGGAAAATATTTGTTATTACATATCTACGAAGACAATAAGGAAATTAAAGCTGTTAAATACTGCCTTAAATATTGTTCAAAAGATACTTTTAACTTAAAAAAAAGCTATTCCCGTAGTAGAAAACTATAACTACATTGTATTACGTTTATAGAATAATACACTTTTCTAATCGACCTTTTTATGAGATGGTGTTATGTTCGTTTGATTTTGCCGCTCATTAAGAATTAAAGTCTTATTTTAATTGCCGCTCTTAAGGCGATTACTATTTTATTATTTTCATCTTCTTCTCGTTTCCTCCTTATGCACCTTCGGAGCGTCGGAGTTATTATTTTCAAAGATTAATTTATGGGAGGTCACTTTTGCGAAGCTTCCGAAAAGGGAACGCTTGTCGTGCTTGTTTAGTTTTTAGCGCCGATCGAAAACAGTTCTTGGAATCCTTTGATTGTAGGATAGCCCGGAAGTTCCACGTGTAGGATTTTGTTTTAGAATTCTTGCACCATATTTTCTCACATTGCGAAATCTTCCAGCTGTTGGGTATTCGCGTTGCGTTTTCTCGTCAGTCGATTTAACATCTCCGTTCAAACCGGTTGTCTGTTAAAACTTCGGCGCCGACATCAAGACAAGGGAAAAGTGAGTGCTAGCTTCTGAGGGTGAACGCCCGTGGCTTTTGGAGCCGGAGTTTTATGGCAGCGCCTCTGCTAAATTAATATATCGTTTTGTTTTTTTGCCTGGGGCAAAAAAATTAACGACTTGTGTCGGATTAAAAATATTAGCAGTGTCAGCTTTTTGTAAAGATAATTCGGTGAAACTGTTTTTTCGACTTGTGTCGGATTCAAGCCTTCAACCCCGTGACAGCCTCCGCGCAGCCGTTGCAAGTGATAATACCGTATGGCGGCGGAGATTTTCTGAAGATCCCGTCTTTCTTTTTTTCTTCAAAGCAAGTCTTGACCCGTAACGTTGTCTCCACTGATCCAGCCTTCAGGGGCGTGCCTGCGAATTTTCCCTGCTTCCCGAAGAACCTAAAAACACCCCAATTGTGCTTCTCTCTACTCCATACCGATGAAAACTAAGGTAAAACTTGCCAATGTACTATACAGTGATTGTTTTCCCCTGTTTACCAGTGTTTCATTATTCGTTAAGGTTAAAGTTTAATTAATTTCTGTAAACTCGAATGTCACTGGCTGCGCAGACCTGTGTGGTTAGTAAAATAAAAGCCGCATTTAGATTAGCTAAACCGTAGTACGATCTTTTATTTCTGTGTGTTTTTATTGTATTGTGCATGAGCTTTGTAAATAGCTTTATATGTATATAGGAGGAAGCACAATAAAAGCGAGTCCGATTCCCGTAAGTTGCTGGCTTCTCAGCCTTCCACGAGAACCTGCAATCAGCTGTGATTTGGAAGGTGGCGCCCACTAATTTTGACCTATCTGTACACAACTACGTTCGATTTCCCACCCTTAAGCGTTTCTCGTGAACCAACCCTACTCGTCTGAGTTAAGCCGAAGGCACTTCCATCTTTTCTGTTGCGGGTCAACGAAAAAGCTCGTTTGGTCCGTAATAATCGAAATTTAAACCGATTTACTGCATCTACATAATCAATTCTTCAGTGTGACTTCGCTACTTTGTTGTTAATAATTGTACCTTTAGATTTCATAATTTCAAGAAAGCAAAGCTACTGCTTGTCGAAGCCGCAAGAAGTTGGACAACACCGTCGAATAAACTGTTTATTATTATAAACTGAAGTAGGGCATATTATTTCATTTGCACATAAAAATTAGACAAAAGGTCGAACTACAAGAAATATTATTCGAAGCTAAAAAAACTAACTGAGTTTATCATGATACAGAAATCAAACTTTAATTTTAATTAGAACATAATGAATAATAAAAATGCCTATTTGAATGATTATGAAACACTTGTTTACAACATTGCCTCAAATGTCAAATAAAGAAGGTGAGTCTATAATTCAATATTATTCGCGACATGTGGCGGAAATCCAACGGCCTAGACTCTGCAAAATTAGACAAAAGGTAGAACTACAAGAAATATTATTCGAAGCTAAAACAACTGAGTTTATCAGGATACAGAAATCAAATTTTAATTATAATTAGAATATAATGGTAACTCACGGTATATTTCTATTACTAACAAAGTTCTTCAAAAAGTTTCGATACAAAGAGTCTTATTTCAGTATATTTCTAAAGATAATTTTGAAATGTTTAAGCAAAGAAGAGGCAGAAAGGAAAATGTATTGAACGACGTAATTACGTGAAGGTAAACTAGGGTGCGGTCAGAATAAATATTTTCTGTTGTGTACTAAGGGCATAGATTGCTTTATCATCTATAAAAGTGCAGAAATTTGGTCGATAAATAAAGCAACTTGCCGTCCTCTGTAGACATCTTCTTCGATCAAACAGTTGTTGTGGCTTTAAAGCGAACTAGAAAGGATACATTTCTGTGAACCGTTGTTAAATGTGAAAATGAATATATAAAAATCGGAATCCACAAATTAGGTTTGTAAAATTTGGTTAACTTTCCGCGATCTCTATGTTATTGAAAAATATTCGTTAAAGGTTTAAGCCGTAGAAGAAAATCCCACTAGCAAAAGGAAAATCCACAAACCAGAAATATATATATTTTAAATTATTCGCGACACATGGTGGAGGTTACAGCCTAGACTCTAGAACATTCAATTTGCTTACAAATTGTTACTTCTGAGCTACAAAATCGGATTAAGTTCTATGCTCGCAGACACAGCATTTTACATTTTATTCAACTTGGATGCATTGTCTCAGTTGCCAAAGCTCTTCCCAAAAATATTAGGTACAAATGGCGTAATGTATTCCATTTTACGCCCGACAACCTTTTCAATTTCTGCAAATGCATAAATTTGGCGAATGGCTTGTATTTACATAAAACGATATTTGGGTTTTGTCGTGCCGCTTTTCCCGTACACACACATACATACACCCGTTCTGGATTCGTGCAATGCAATTCCGTCGAGAGAGCATTTTGCGAACACCAAAAGACTTCTCCGACCCCTTTCGGCCGGGACTCCCTCATAAATCCTCTTTACCATAAAAGCTTCACGAAAATAACGCAGTACATGCATGTGTCATCAAAAGTTTTGTTTGTTGAGCCAAACTAATTAGGGTTGGCGAGCACGTTCCTTTTGTGTAAACGCGCCTCGGCTGAAAGAGCAAGCGAGAGCGAGAGAGCCCGGACTTTTCAAGTGCTGCTAACTTAAAAGTGGTTCCGTTTTCCGTTTTTCTCCGCTAACTTATATTCATTCTGAATTTGCCGCGACTTACTGGCGTCCGCCGTCATTAACGAAAGCAAATTTCATGCGACACAAGTCTGCAGCAAATGCAAAAGGAGCACGATGACTACGTTTTCGTGCCGGGGGTTTATTATAAGTTTTCGGTAGCGAAGAAAACTTGTTTTGTTAAGTGGCGCTCAATTAGGCTTTTTCTTGGTCGTTTGCTCCGAATGACCGGCATTTGTTTAAAGAAATGTTTGAATAACTTAAGGAACAAAGAATATTAAAGCTTGTACAGGATGATCATTAAAGAGTGAATATAAATTTATAGCACTATAAATAAATTTAAAAAAATAAGGGAAAATTCATCATTTCTTGATAGTTATAAAACATGGCAAAGAAAAAGGGCCAAACTAGTTGTAAAGCAATAAAAGTATGCGTTCATATTGGTTTTGCACACGAAATGTCGCAAAATTTCCATAAAGTATAAATTCGTAACACTCTGTAGATGATCATATTTAGAGGGTTCCTCTGGCAGTTCGGATTTAATCAATTTTGCTATAAAAATGTTCGCTGTATAAGCAAAATCGCACAAAAGTGTGTAAAATATAAATTTGGGCCACCCTGTATAAGTTAATTATTGTTTATATATGTTGCAGATACATAGCCTTTATTAAATAACTACACTGATTTAATTTCCTGGCATATTTACTTTGAAAGAAAAACCAAATGGATTGATTTGTGATTGGGCAAGATCTAGGACACGGTTTTCTAAGTATCTCTAAGCACTGCAGCCACCATTGGCTTATTGTACACCCTAACTAAGAATTTTGCCTATCTGTAGTAGTTTCTACCCCAGTCGTAATTTTTAACGTGTCACACATCGCAGTGGCACATGACAGGCGAAAACAAATTACACAAAATATAAATTTGAGACTCCTTGTATATATTTAATATTATAGGGTGCGGTCAAATAATTAACTTAATTAGAGCATGTTAGGTTTTTTTTATTGAAATTGTATTGGTCTAAAGATTTCAGCGAATTTTCTAGTTTTGCACACGAATAGAATTTAAATGCATCTTCAAATTTACATTCTCTCAAACATAACCTATAAAGTAAATACAATAAAAATGAGCCACACTGTACATATCTCCGCAATAATAAAAATTATGACAGTAAGTTTCTGTTTATGAATAAATTTTGATTATGCAGTCAATTCGTTCAATTTATTGTTGCACTATCTTAGACATGCGACATTAAAAATTGCCAAAACACACAACATGTCACTCGATATATGCTCATAATGATAAAGTGATGACTGTAATTTTTCTTTTTCTTTTTCATATTCATACACGAATAAAGCATGCTTCACTTTCAACCTTTTTGAGTTATCTTAAACGTGAAGAGGTGAAAATAGACAAAACGTTATACATAAACTTGAGCCACCCTGTATATGCTGATAATTTTAAGGCAAATTATAATGGCACATTTTTTTTTCAATTGTATATTTGACGGATTTTCATACAAATGAAATAAACTTTGCGTAGATACGTAACATAAAATAATTAAAAAGTAAACTTGTGCCACCTTGTTTATGTCTACGAAGGTAACGTTATGCATGTAATGTTGCCATTTCTTTTAAATAATAAAAAAAAAGTTAAATTTGAGCAACCCTGTATGTAAAGTAAAGACAATTTAATTATGATTTCTTATTGGAATATTTTATTCATGTTACATTAAAAATAAATAAAGCAGAAACATAAGCAACCCTGTATATGCTCATAATTGCAAAGTTATTGGGGCAGGTATTACATTTATTTACAAATATTAGTTTTTATTGTACAAATGAATTAAGTTTCATTTTCTTTTCCATGATCTTAGACATTGAAAATTTATAAAACATAAACTAGAACCACCCTGTATATATTCATAATTATAAAATTATGAATATATATTTTCCGAACAACATGGGGTTTCCATACAAACGATATTAATTAAAATTTAGTTTTTCATTATTTAAGACACTTACATTTAAAAATAAATAAACCATCAATTTGAGCCACTCTGTATACGCTTATAATGGTATACATTGTCTTGTATATAAATATACAGTTTCTCAAACGTATATGAAATAAATGTTGCTTTCAATTTGAGCTATCCTGTATCTGCTTATAATTGTAATGTTATAATGGCAATATTTCCGTTCATTTACAAAATTCTTTTTGGATTATCGTAGAGAGTACATTGAAAATAATAAAACAACCTGAGCCACTCTGTATGTGCTTGTGATTCTAAAATTATGATGGTAATTTTACGTTTCATTTACACATTTTATAGTTTTTGATGACACTGAATACAACTTCACTTTGATTTTTTTACCTTAGACTTATACCAATTAAAAATACAACATAGACTTGAACTACCTGAAGGTGTTGATAACTGAAATATTATGATTTCCGTTAATTTAGAAGATTTACAGCTATTCAAACGAATAACATCATTGACTTTGATTTCTTTATGAATGATCATTGCTATGTAATATTCAAAATAAATAAGACATTAATTTGGGCCATCCTGTATATGGTATGGTATGGTAAGAGTTTTTTCCGTAATTGTTGATATTTAAAATTTACAGTTACGAATGAAAAAAACTTTAGATACGTACGTAATACCGACTGCAAACCAACACAAACCTGAGCCACTCTGTATATTCTTATAATGGTAAAGTTGACGGCAATTCTGTATTTTGATATTTTATAGTTTTTCATGAGAATGAGAAAACTTCACTTTCATTTCTATTTAAATTGTATTAGACAGGTGTGCATCACTAAAAGCAAGTAAAAACAAACTTGAGCCACTCTGTATATGTTTATAATGGTAAAGTTGATGGCAATTCTTTATTTTCAAATTTTATAATTTTTCATGCGAATGAAAAAACTTCACTTTCATTTCTATTTAAATTGTATTACACGGATGTGTATCACTAAAAGCTAATAAAAACAAACTTGAGCCACTCTGTATATGCTCATAATGGTAAAGTTGACGGCAATTTTTTATTTTCAAATTTTATAATTTTTCATGAGAATGAAAAAACTTCACTTTCTCTTCTATTTAAATTGTATTAGGCAGGTGTCTATCAGTGAAAGCAAATAAAATCAAACTTGAGCCACTCTGTATGTGCTCATAATGGTAAAATGGACAGTAATTTTTCCGTTAACTTGGAAATTTTTATAATTTTTCAAACGAATGAATAATCTTAAGTTTCCGTTTTTCTTTAAATTGTGTTAGAAAGGCGTGTATCACTGAAAGCACATAAAAATGAACTTGGGCCACCCTGTATATGTTCATAACGGGAAAAGTTATGACGCTAATTTTTTCGTTCATGTAGTCGGGTCGCAGAGGTACCCTTCATCAATATTTCAGGAGGCTTTTTGTTCGTGCTGGAGTGTAACCTGTAACCAGATTTTCCCGAGTTTTCTCCCAATGCACCGGGAAAATCCGATATATCTACCGCATTCGCCGACCTGGCTCGCAGAATTCCGGGCGACTTAGCTGTAAAGATAACGGCGCTGTTTTAATGCAGCCTGAAAATTCCTTTCCGTGGAAAGTTGCCAAACGCCAACTGCAGAACGCTGAATATTTCATCGAACCTGTTTGCTTTTTGTGTTTGCAGATAGCTAGAGCTGTGTCGACTTAATTTCGTTATGGGACTCAATATTTACACCAGAAATAAATTCGCGATTTTGAGCGCTCGATGGGACCGAAAGACACATAAAACTTGGAAATTTATTTTTCTGTAAAACAGTACAGCCAGTAATTACAGCCGCAGCGGGAAGTTCTTCGAATTCTTTCCCCCAATTTAACACGAAAGGGATCTTCGTGTCCTCGGTTAAGAGCTGCACCCGCCAATTAATTTGATTGAAAACGTGCCCTTGCAGGGGAAATTAACGAAATCGAAAAAATAATCAGTCAGAATTCGATTCGCTCAATTCAGTTTTACGGCCGTACCTGCGGATTTTCCGACGTCTAATAACTCCCCAGAATTTTCATTTGCAAGAAAAATGCTCTCCCGCATGATTTACGATCGGATACACGTATTCGCAAACATCTGAACGATTTTATCGGCAGAAATTATGCGCCCTTCGATGCCGTGATCGCCCGCACATGTTACTTTATTTATGACTAATATTATCTTTGCGCATTTAAAATTCGAGTAGCTTTCGTGTACTGAAAAGGAAATGAGCGCGCTTTTTATTGCTTCAAAACTAATCTGCGGACGCTCAAACTTTCACGTTGATATCTTGTTCGAGAGCGGATAAGGAAGATAAATAAATTCGTTCGTACAAGATGAGAGGAAAGGTTAAGTAAAAGCGATGGAAAATAATTTCCCTTAATGGGATTCAAAGGTGAAATTCAAAGTATTGAGCCGTGAATTCAGAATAGTAACCAAAGGAAATACCGAAGCCTAGTTAAAACTGCCGCACGTAGCAGGTTGCTAAATCTGTTCTAGAAACTTACTCAACCGCCAGCTAATTTAATTGAATACATATATGGCAATTATTAAAGGTTACATCAATACGCGGTTGAATAACTAATCTGGTCAGTTTTTCCTATCATACCACCCACTCGCTTTACGTTAAGTTGATTAAAAAACCGAAACAGTGTGCTATTTTTTTTTACTATGAAACCTTGTACTAATACAAGTTTCATACGTTTTGTCAATACGTGTATGTATTTAAAGCACTGGTATCAATTTTTTGTGATATTGGAAATTAATTTTACATAAAATAAAGGCACAGTTAGGTGAATATATCTTTGATATTTCAAGATCTAATAATGGCTGTATCAGCAATAATGACCTTGAAATAACAGCAATGTACACTGTATACCGCTGATAGTTTGATAAATATTATAATATATATAAACTATTCTTATTCAGAAACTAAGGAATGAGGGACTTAATCAATTTGGTGCATTGTGGGGGTGCTTTAGTGGTTGATGCGCTAGCCACAAGTCACTTTACTGTGGTTCTGTCATTGTATTGAGTTCTATAGTAAACCGCTAAAATGAACACTACGGTTGAAAATTCGTTTTCTTTATACAAAAAATGAAAACGCTACCAAAATTTACCGTCAAATGTGCGAGGCTTATGATCAAGATATCATTAGTGAAGGGCAGGTAAGACTCTGTAGGAATTTCAAAGATATCTGGACAAACGTGCAAGATGAGGAACAAAGTGGAAGACCTTTCGTTGTCAATGACGATCTCGTGGAAAAAGTGAAGAAGAAAATTCGTGAAGATCGACGTTTCACAATTTCGGAAACAGTCGCAAATTTGATGTACGGTACTGCATGAAATCGTCACGAACAGACTACAATACCACAAACTTTGAGCGTGATGAATGCGAACGATGTTGAAGGATGTGCAAAAAAATCAGTGAAAATGCCCGCTACATTGACCGTCCTGCATCCGATTGGCGATGGGTACCTGAATTATATTGTGCCTGGCGACGAGACTTACATTTCATACATAAATCTTAAAACAGGGCAACAATCAATGCAATGGAAGAATGGGAGTAAAGCCACAACGTTCGAAAACTGAAAGCTTAAAGGTATTGCTTATTGAGACAGGAAAGACATAGTTTTGGGTGGTTTCCTAAAATGAGGTGCGACAGTTAATGAAGACGTGTATGGTGTGACCTTAAGAAAGTTGAAAAGGGCGATTCAGAACAGAAGGTGGAGATTGCGAACCTCCGGAGTCGTGTTTTTGTACGATCTCTTCTTCGAGTGCTCTTTATCTCTTACAAGACGTAGCGATCTTCTCTCTTATTTCTGTGTTGCTCATTTAGGGTGTCAAAAACATAGAGGACCTACAGCTTAATGTGGACTCCAAACCACGGGAAGTGTAAACATTTTTACTCCAGAGAAGATTTACTAGGCAGAATACCTCGCTGGTTTGCCATTGTCTTGCGAGGGAGAACGGCCGTTAAAAATCCGATGTTCCGGTACTGGCAATTGAACCCAGGACCTTCAGCATAAAAGTTTAACGCGCTAATCTCTAACCCACGGCCGCCTCTTTTGTACGATAAGTAATTTAATTGGAAAATTTGTAACTATCCCCATACCGTCCCGTTTTAGCGCTAAGTAACTATTATCTCCTCCTCCATTTTAAGAAATGTTTAAAATCCCGCGACTTTTTCTTTACAACGACAATCTCAAAACGACGATAAAAAATTGGTTCTCGTCACAGGCGGTAACCTTCTATGACGAAGGTATACAAAAACTTGTGCCACTATATGACAAGTGTTGAAATTCGAATGTACTGTCGTCGGCTAACGAGA
Organism: Limonius californicus; assembly: GCA_014611495.1. Classification (NCBI taxonomy): domain Eukaryota; kingdom Metazoa; phylum Arthropoda; class Insecta; order Coleoptera; family Elateridae; genus Limonius; species Limonius californicus. The sequence goes on from JABXWE010015820.1 coordinate 23,764, forward strand.
GTGCATGAGAGAGCTGAAGTAAGGGGATTTTACTTCTTAAAACAAAATGTAATACTAAGCAGTCTAGTACCTTGCTTTAAGAATATTTATTACACCTTGACTCATTCCCTATTTTCGATATGTTCAAAGCGGGAGTAAGGTTTTTATGCAGAATGGGGATTTCCGCAAAAAAGTAGCCGAATTTTCTCGGAAGGACTCCTTTAACCGTATTCCTCGATCGTGTACTCTCGTTAGCCGAAGGCAATAGAGAAACAGTTTAGAAGTATAGCTAAGATTTAAGAGTAATTGTTTTTAACTTTAAAATTATGCTTTACGGCTGATCGGCCCTTAATTTCCCAATAAGCGACATAGAATAAAATACCAAAAAGATGTTATTCTATAAAGGTTTGCTGGAAACTTCTCATTTTTAATTATTACAGAAATAGAGAGTAACAATACATTTATTAAACCTGTACCTAGTATTCTTTTTCACATGTTAATCTTTCTTAGAAACATTTCAGAACTTACAAAAACACTACTTATGAGAGATACGGAACTATGCCATCGGAGTTCCTCAAAAAACTACTCGTCAAAACAGACAGACAACCTCATTTATTTAAGGAACACTACAATATTAGCTGATTATTTGTGGAATATTATTATATTATTATAAACTAGATCGAAAAATTAATAATTCTAACCTGATTGATTTATGCACCCGTGAATATATTCATAGCTGCCAGATCGAAAAGTTAACAAAGGAAATAAATATAAAATTGTTGCAGAAACATTTTCATGGTTCTGTGTTGAGACATAAAACACATTACTGAGTTAGTTACATTATTACGGTAAATACGTACGGCAACATTGGTGACGTACTTCCGGTTTCAAATCGGATTCAGATCAATCTCTTCTTAAATTAATTCTATATTGTTATAGCCCTTCAGATATTTTTATTAATTTCATGTTTAGAATTATATTAAATAATTTGATTTATAATTATGGTTTTCTTTACGTTCGCTTTCCCACACTATAATCGTTAAAGATTTAAAAATTTCTACGTCACTGTAAACGAGTAGATTAACAAAAATCAATAAGTAGGTTTTAACTACAAATGTTGTCTACGGACAGTTCTTGTAATTACTTCGTTGTGGAATTTGTTTGAAAATGTATCAAGTCTAGAAATCTTTGGGAATTTTAGGAGAATGTACGAGGCTTGTTCAACTGAAACCCATCTTTGATGGTGCACGGTGTACTGCATTAACAGAAAATAATATGCCATGTGTGGAAGGTCTTATTAGAGAAAATCGTCAAATTTCAATCAGAGACATTTCAGTAATTGTTGGTGCGAGTGTAGGATTGATCTGTCCATAGTATTGTTCGTAATCTCGGTTACAGCAAAGTTTGTTCGTAATTGATTCCTCGTCTCTTGTCTAATGAACAGAAATGCTTGCGAATCGGCTTATGTCTGCAGACTATAGGCAACATGGTGATCAGTTTCTTCTGTCAATAGTTGCTTGTGACGAAACTTTGTGCCATTACTACGAGCCATCCAGTAAGTTATCGTCGATGCAGTGGGAACATTCAAGTTTACCACCCGCTTTTGAATTACTTCCGGGGAGTGCGGGCGTCTCTTACCTACTATCCGTTCATGCAACATGCACCCTAAACTTAACTAAGTGATAGGGTCGCCTCGGCAGGGGTTTGACCCCGCGACCGAATTCACTGTGACCTCGACCGACAGCGCTTGTTCGGACTGCCCCATCGAGATCCCTGAGAACAAGGGTACTAGAAAATTGCAAAGATACAAGTACGATGTGAAATTTGAAAATGCTATAATTGAAGACTGATTTATTAATTTTTTTACTTATTTTTAGAATGCCGAAGCTGTTACTTAATTCTTAGTTTTGTAAACATCTTTCTCTCGTAAAAGGACTTGTTTCAGGTACTCTTATACAGGGTGACTCAAAAGGTGTCGTCCAAACTTAAGGGTGTAATGTGGGATGCTATATGAAGCAAAAAATGTTAACACACAGATGTCTTATTTTCAACCGTTATCTAGTTACAGAGGATTTCTTTGTTTTTATCATTTTTCTGTTAATTCAAGTTATAATAGGAAATAAGTACAACAAATGCTAATTTGTTATGACAGAAGGTGTTTCAAGTTTGAATTATTTTTGTATTCTAAGTGTGGTAAATGATGGAGCCTTTTCTGCATGCATTTTGTATATGGCTATTGCAGTGGGAATGCTCGTGCAACTGTGTTAGAATATCGGAGAAGGTATCCTCACCGGGAACAGCCAGACTACCGAACATTTGAAAGGTTGCACAGAAATTTGTGTAAAACAGGTATGGTTAGACCACCTCATCATGTTGAAAGAAATAACGTGGACAATAATGCCGGCATTATTGACGCAGTCCAGCAAAACCCATTGACTAGTACTAGAAGAATTTCTAGGCAATTAGGTATTACCCAGTCGATGCAACCGTTCAAATGTTGGTGGTCAGGCTGTCGCCGGTGAGGGTACCTTCTCTGATATTCTACCACAGCGGCACGAACATTCCCGCTGCAATAGCCACATACAAAATGCATTTCTGCGTAGTCACGTGCAGAAATAGGCTTCATCATTACCACACTTAGAAAACAAAAATAATTCAAACTTGAAACACTTTCTGTCATAACAAATTTGCTTTTGTTCGACTTATTTGCTATTAGACTTGAATGAACAGAACAATGATAAAAACAAAGAAATTCTCTGTAATTACGAGGGGTATTTTTTTAAATAAGGTCCGATTTTTAATAAGTAGAAAAATACTGTAAATATCATTCAAATATATTTTTTCCATATTCTACATACTTTTATCTACTTTTCTACATAATTTCCATTTTTGTTCAAACATTTGTCATTCCACTCAACAAGGTTTTGAATTCCCACATCAAAGAAATCCGCCGCCTGACTGCAGTTTTCACTTCTTTGTCGTCGCTGAACAGTTGACCACCAAGGAACTCCTTAAAGTACCGAAACAAGTGAACACCACTGCGTGCAAGGTCTGAACTGTAAGGTAGATGATCCAGTTGTTCCCATTCAAAAGACCTGATTAGACTTTGTGTTTGTGCAGAAACATGTGCATGTGCATGTGCACACTGCTTGTTTTGTACGGCACGCCGGAGTTTTTTCAAGGTCACACAATAATCATCAGAATCGATTGTTGTGCCTCTCGGCATAAAATCCACGAACAAAATCCCTTTCCTGTCCCAAAAGACAGTTGTCATGATCTTTCGTGCTGAAATTGTCTGTTTGGCTTTCACCCTGGTTGGCGACGATGTGTGTCGCCATTCCATTGACTGTTCCTTGGACTCAGGAGTCATGTGAGACACCCAAGTCTCATTTTCAATTTTCGCTGCTGCCAAGTTTCTTGCCCTCACGAATCGAATTGCAGATCGTATCTCACAGTCGGCAGGCGACTCAATTTTCTTAAACATTATAAACTTCTACAGCTCAGCACACAGACAGACGATACGGCTGCAAATGGCGTTTAAACGCGCGCAAGGCATGCTGGGAGCAGACGCGCAAACGCACTGTGGCGATCGCACGTCATTCTCACTCTCATTCACAAACGGACCTTATTTAAAAAATACCCCTCGTAGATTACGGTTGGAAATAAGACATGGGTTTATTAACATTTTTTGCTTCGTGTAGCATCCCACATCGCACCCTTAAGTTTGGACCACACCTATTGAATCACCCTGTATGTATCACATGTTAATATCATGAAAGATTGGTATAAGCTAAAACTAAAATTGGGATTTTAAGTTTATTGCTGTTTGGGTGTGCCACACGCAACTCCAATTTTCTCAATGATCTCATTAAAAGAGAAATTCTAGTCATTTATGGGAATTGTATTTTTTATGGTATAAGTATTCTTATAAAAAATAATAATAAATGCTTTTTAGAGGAGTGGTTTTGGTCTTATAGTTTCTGAAAAATGGTTCAACACGTATTTCAATTTCTACAAGCAATTTCCTACATATTTTAGGATATTTGGTCCACCGAACGAGGATATTTTTAATATGTAATGACAGTTACAGATATCCCAAGAGAGATCTGGAAGATGCTATCAATAAAAGTAAAGTGGTCTTCTAATTTATATTTAATTACTATAAGTGGATGTACTTTATAGAAGTAGTATTCAAAGTGCGGTATATAACCTAGTGTTGATTGTAGAAATAAAGAAAAAAGGATAACAGGGATTTAACATTATTTTATATTACTAAGAGCGATTTATTTAATAATATTAACCTAACGAGGTTTGCATTAAATTGGTTAATTAAGAAGGTTGAAGCCTTCTCAGTGTTGATTGTAGCTACGCGTAAAATCGTTGAAGAAGCGGCCTTAAAAGCGAAAGATGTGCTGTTTAAATCAGGATAATTTGTGTTTTTCTAATTATTATAATTTACTGGAAGGGATTATAATAATTGCTTCAAAGTACAAATTTGCATTTGTTAATTTTTCGAATTAAATTAAAATTATTTCAGAGTGATATTAATATTAAAGTTTGAGTTGACTGCTGTTCTACCCCAGTGTTTCACAACCTAAGTTCATTACAGAACCTTTTAATCACTTTGCAAAATTACGGAACCCTCAACAGAGACTAATTAGCAAGTTTGTTAAGAAGGCATGGAAAGTTTAGGGAAAAATCAACAATTCTTGAATTTAATAAAGTTAGCGAATCTGGAATTTGATTGAACTAACAGAAAAGGTTTAAATGAATTGTAAATTAAAATCGTTAACTTGTTACAATTACGTTATAATACTGAGAAATGCACTTGTATTTATTAGAGTATGAAAAATCTGGTATTTGACCTTATTATCGCTTTAATTTCGATTTGTTATTAGTTTCTGAGAGAATTGTTTTAAATTTGGTATTAATCCCGTGATTTTTCAAAGTTTATTTCTGCATTTTTTATAATTGGAAAGTTTGGAAAATGCACGAAATTTTGTATATACGGAGTGGCCCACCGAAAACGAAGAATACTCGTTTTGTAACACTAAATCTTAATTGTTCGAAAAATGTCCGAGGGGTTAATTCATTTGCCAGTGGAACATGTCATGCGGCTATTTCTGTTTGCCTATCTTCAACCCCAAAATTGGGGTGACCTTCACCCTACATACTATTCCAAAGCTCAGTGAATTTACTTTCAAGGTAATAAATGTCCTGGATCATGTATGGAATGGTTCGACGGCATTGGTTGATCATACGTTAATGTAAATATTTAAGTTTTTTTTTTACGTCAGCGTCACGCCGTATTTCATAATTGTCATAGTTTTCTTTGAACATTTAAAATGGTTTATTCGATTTCAGAAAGAGTTGAAATAATTGTGGTTTCCTTGAGAAACAATGAATGTGCCAATAGAAGCGCCGAATTGTTCAACCAGTAACATGCAAGTAAGTATGTGAAAAGCAAGTATGACTATGTTAGCGAAAAAATTTCGGGTAACTGGTTCTGCTGCAAATAAAAATAGAAATGATGAAAATCTGATAATAAATGAAGCGGCGCAAATCGCAGTTCTGGGCCACGTTGTTGTCTATCCTACGTTGAGTACAAGGCAAATGGCTGTTGTATTGGGCACTAATGGAACCCGTGTTCAATGAAATTTGAAACGCTACACGTTTTAGTCCTGCAAGATTCGTTTGCTACAAGAATTCAATGCAATGCAATGCAATTTTGTGATGCTATAAGTGACCAGGCGATAAACAATTCAAATTTTATTTTGACGTCTGTTACACGACGAATGCACTTTCTTGGTAAATGGTAGTCAATCGCTATATGGTCACTGTTAGTAAGATTCTAATCCTGGGATATTTTAGGAAACACATGCTCAACACCTTGAAAAATTAAATGTTTGGGCTGGCATTTTTTTGTCCTTCTTTCTTACTTGGTAAGTTTACTGGACAGATGCCATTGGAATTGTTACAAGAAAACATTGAGAATGTTAACGGATATAGAGAATGATTATTACCTCGAAGATCATATGATATTCCAAGAGAACGGAGCTCCTCCGCATTATTTATTGCTTGTTCGACAGTATTTGGATCGAAGGTTTCCACATTAATGGATTGGAAAAAGAGGGGGTATTTAACGGCAAGCAAAGTCGCCAGATATGTATCCGCTAGATTTTTAGGGTCATATATTCTTTGAGGCTTTCGCGGTTTCTCGAACTGTCAATATTACAATTCACTTTCGGCTTAGACCGCGTCGTCATTTGGGAACTACACCCAGCATTATCAGGTGAGGCACGACATGTAGCTTGTCTGTCTTTACAAGCATTTGCTCTAGAAGTTTGAGCATTCAGTGTTCTATTCACTCTGAAGATGCAAGCTGCAATGTCTTGCGAAACGTTAATTAGTATGGGTTCGCAAACAGCTAGCAGGCGTAAGCCGATTAAGTATTATTGTCCAGGCAAACAAAATACATCGAGATCAAATCCTTGTCCATCCCAGGCCTACGAACAAATATTGTTCAAACTTCTAGAGCAAATGCTTTTAAAGGCAGACAAGCTATAGGTCGGTCCTTACCTAATAATGCTGGGTGTAGTTCCCAAATGACGACGCGGTCTAAGCCGAAAGTAAATTGTAATATTGACAGTTTTTAGGGCCATTTAAAGAGTAAAATTTGAGCAACCCCATTTTCAGCAGACCCTTTATTACTGTATGGACACCAGTGGTGCTGATTCAGAACGTTTACTACCCTGGTATGTATTTTGAACTGCATATCCGCGGAAACTAATGCTCAGAATCCAAAAATAAAAACACTAGTCTAAAGCAAATTCATTGAGCTTTCAAAAGGTACTGCTTTGATACCCCTTGCCATTTAAAAATTTGAGGGTAAAAATACCCCCCGATTTTAGTATTAATGTCCCTCTGGCAAAGTAATTAGACCTGTTCAAGCGTCTTTCGAAGAATTGAGGTTTAGTATCAAAAACACGCCTGTTTCGTTTTCGGT